>JAVKPL010008681.1:0-33362 GCA_032173675.1 Gastrolobium villosum | reverse complement strand
AAGCAGACATCAGTGCACAATAGGATCAATGGCCAAGGATCATCACATAACATAGGTGTACACAATCAATCCCAAGCGAAAATCAGTGCACATGTTCCCAAGGAAGGACCCCAAGCGGAACTCAACATATAACAAATATATACACAGTCAGTCCCAAGGGAGAGAACCCTAAGCGGACATCAGGGCATAAACAAATCAATGTCCAGAAATCATTACCGAAATCATATTGAAACATATCAAAGTAAACACATCAAAACCTATCATATCACATCATCATATAGCTCTATATGAATGCATCTATATCATATATCTCATACATATCATACAACCTGACCACAGTCTGTACACTATGACGGAACACAAAGTAGGAGCGAACCCCATAAACATAGAGCTTACCTTTTGAAGCTTTACTCATTTGCTCACTTGTAACACAAGTTCCCTATTTAGCTCCAAAGCAATCCAAACACGCTCAGTCCCTAGGAACACCTAGAGAAAGAATCCAAACAAAACTCAATAAAATACTACAATCCCATGTAGTTACAAGACATGCACTTTATTATTTACTTTCGTTTCTTTACATTTATGCCAATACACAAGTCATAACCAGTTTTCTTTTTACTTAATCATATTAGGCCATGAGTGAGTGATTCTTTATTCAAAAAATCCCCACAAAATTCCATATAATCACTTAGTCTTAGGATAGTCCCAAAAGGCCTTTAGAACACTCATTACTCGTCTTAGCACCTAAAAGCTTATTTTTCCCAATTTAAGGCAGAGTGACCTTTACAAAGGAGCTATAGGATTTCTTTTTGTCTAGTGCCTAAACCCAAACTTAGCCACCTATATAAATTATTTTACGCATAAAAGTGTTCTCACTTGGCGAAATAGTAACTCCAAACGTATACCTCCATTGAAAATGGCCAAAACTCATTTTAAGGCCATACAAATGAGCTATCTTATTTTCTTTCTTATTTCACCAAAGAAAAGGTTCATACACCTTAGAATATTATTCCACGCATAAAAGTATGCTCGCTTTGCAAAACAGTAACTCCTAGCACATACCTCCTTTGTAAATGACTAAGAGGCACATAAAGAAAATCATGTCAATTTCATGATTCCAATGCTTTAGTCCATCAAATTCAAGCTTATCATACAACCATAATCATCATTAGGTAATAACACCCTTTTACACATTAATTCATCCATTTATGCCTCAAAACATAAGACACCAGTAAGTGTTATTCAATTAATTCACTCAACTCACAACTTACATATACATATAAACCTTCACAAAGTGTCCAATTATTTTTTTGAACATTAGACCCTAATTTTTCACACCATGGCTAAACCTAATGGGAGGGATTTCAAGGGAATCCTTCAAATTTTAAACACATGTTAATGTTTATTTCACATACTAACTTCATTAACAATATTAATCCATCATAAATTCCAATATTCGAACTCAATAATATTCCATAACATATGTTCATAATATTCAAGACTTAAATCATGACATTTTCTCCAAAAACACAAGAGGGGAGTTAGGGCATTTACCTTAGAAGCTTCAAATCACTAAGAGGAAGAAAATCCAAGCCTTCAAGCCATGAAAATATCATTTTTCTCCTCTTGTGAACAGTACTCGCGCCCTAGGGATGCATAAATCTCTCAATATAATGACTCTCAACTAAAACTAAGCTATGGATTTTGTAGAGGATGAAATTTGACACACTTTAGGCTTTGGAATGGATTGATTTCATCAATCCTAGCTCAAGTTATAAGCCTAGGAAAATTTGATTACAAAACTTCCATTTTCCTTCTCTCCGTCTCTGTCGTCCGCGAGGAGAAATAAGAATGAATCGTAAGTTTTTTTTGAAATTTCACTTATATAGGTCAAGTTAAATTCAACTGGGTAAAGGTTTATCTATCTACATACCTCCATTCATTACCAAACTTTACCCAATGAACTAGAATGTTTTTCTAGTCATATTTTTAACTTTACTTTAACTTTTCGGGTAACTTTGTTTATCCGCATTTTTACCCCTTAACTATCATTTTAACTCCTTTTTCACCAAAGGTGACTTTATTTCTTTTACTTCTACATATTCTTCAATATTAAATCTACCACTACTAGTGAGAGTTATTATATTCACCCCACCTTTTAAGGATTTTTCCCACAAAATCAAACATAAGACATAACACATACCTGACGTCAAATTCAGGATAACGATGGAGAATATCATTCTCCCGCTCCTAAGTAGCATCCTCATGAGTCAAACCTTCCCATTGTACCTTGATCATGGGAATAACCCTTGATTATTTTCTCTTGTTCATTTTATGAACCTTATCATTAAAATCGTGACATTGTCCCCTAGCCACAATGATTAAATTATTGATGTAGTAATAAAGTTATTCCTACTTAGGCAAAGCCATGCTGAAGTAACCACTGTTCCAAACCGGTTGAGCATGCATGCATGGTTGCGCAAATCTAAATGTTTCTTGCTATGCTAAACAAATGTGGTCACAATAGGTAAAACATAGGGGTGTGCATGGAGTGGCTCATAACCGGTTTTAACAAAAACCGAACCGAACCGGTTTTAAACGGTTTGGTTTTCAAACCGAACCGGTTTTTTCTTTTAAAACCAGTTTTCAATTTTCTAAACCGGTTCCAAAACTGATTTATGGTTTATAACCGGTTTTGATTTTAAACCGGTTTTAAACCGTTTTTAATTCAAAATCGGTTTTAAATCAAAATCGGTTATGAACCATAAACCGGTTATCAAGTTCAAAATCGATTTTTTAACAAATTCAAAATTGGTTTTTGATGGATTATGCTATTTTTATAAGTACTTGAACAACTATTTCTTGCAAGAATCTTCATTGTTTTGGAACTCTCCGGACGAAATGATTCTTATAGAAATTGTTTCACGTTGTTTTGAGAGTGATTGGTAGAAGAACAGTTGAATTATTTTAAAATTATAAAAAAATTATTTTTTGTTCTCTCAAGATTTATGTTACTAAGGTTTTGTTTGGGAGTTGATTGTTGGAGGGTAAGGATGAGGAAGGGAGGGTTTTATTAATCCCTTCCCTTGTTTGTGAGTTTAAAAAAATGAGGGAAGGAAATCTGGATTTTTGCAAAATCCTCCAAAACTCTTCCCACCCTTAAAATTAAGGTTCCCCCAATTTGGGAATTTAAGGGTGGAAATATTAAAAATTACGTATCTAACCTTAGCATTAAAATGTGAAAACTACATAAATATGAATCATTTTTAAATGGGGCATTATTAGAAAAATCTCAAATACTGACAGAATTTATCAACGAAAAATATTTCGTCGAACATGGTAACGAAATTTTTGATGAAAATCACATTACGTCAAAAATAGAGACTATAACACCTCACATTTCTATATCACATATTAACGTATTAAATGAGGATTAAAGGGATGAATTAGTGAAAATCCTGTAAATTAGGCTAAAATACAAAGAAATGGTAAAATGGTAAATAGCCAACATGCTAGGAAGATAAAAATTGAGTAGAAGGTCTCAGATGATAAAAGTAACCCTGGAAATGGATTCAGAATAAAAAATTGAGTGGATAGGCAAGTTTCAGAAAATTCAGTGAATAGTATTTTTATCGGGTAAAAGATCACGGTACGATTGCACCATAAAACGTGTCGATTGAGTTTTATCGGGTAAAAGATCACCAAACACTGAAGGAATACTTCCATTTAACTTTTTGTGAGAGATGTTTACTGTAAGAACCCGCACCGCTAATTAAGGTAATTAGCGAATTAATTATGATAATTAGGAAATAATTCCATAATTGACCCTAATAATTATTAATGGGCTTAGATAATTATATTGAGCGAGTGAAAATGCTGAAAGTCGCTTTTCGGAAGAAAAGTGCAGATACCGGTTCTGCTACTCGGTATAGATGCGTACCGGAAAAGTATCCCGGAAAATTATAATGAATGCATGATAATTACTAGAATATTATGTAGGACTTGTAAAACAAGTTTCAAGTCAAAATGACGTAATCTGATGCCAGAACTGATACTGGCTATGGAAAAGCGCGTACCGGAAAGGTGCTCCGAAAAATAAAATAAAAATATGAAAAATCTTAGAAAAATGTGTAGGTCTAGAATCCAAAGTTTGAGATCAAGATCTTTTACTTTGCTATTAAGGCTAATACTGCGCGGTTAGTGCTTGGGCCTATAAATAGACCCATTAAGGGCACAAAACCCTAGGCCATATTAGTTCCTACGTGAGTTGCTGCAACTGTTCTTCTTCTTCTTCTTCTTCTTCTTCTTCTCTTCTTCTTCTTTCTTCTTTCCTTTGCCAAGTGATCACCTTTCATGCTTGTTTAGACATTTGTGAAGGTGAGAGTTAATCTTGGGGCTGCATTGTGGCCATCATTCTGAGTTGAAAGGTAGTTAGTGAGCATGAGTTTGAAGCTTTAGTAATGGCTACTTTGTGGTAGTCATTGTGAGCTTCAAAGTGCCTTCTTGTGGTGCAAGAACCCACCTTGAAGTGCCATTTTCGTGCTCCTACTTAGGCTGAGTTTGAAGTGTCTTGGGAGAGCTCCAAGAACACACCTTGCCTCTGTTTTGAACTTTGGTAAGTTACCTCACTATGATCATGAGTCTATGATGCTTAAAGTTGATGTCTTGGCCATGTTTAATGAGTAAATAAGAGGGTATAAGGTATATGAACCTAAAATGAACTAAAGATGCATGCTTTAACGTTTACATGTATTAAAAGTTGGACCTTTGGGATGGATATTCACGAAATGCAGAAACTGCATTTTGTCGTGAGATATCCGGATATTTGTCGAACAGATATCCGGATATCAGTATCCGGATATGGTATCCGGATATTGATATCCGGATATGGGATCTGGGTATCCGGATATGACATATCCGGATATGTCCAGTGTGATATCCGGATATGACATATCCGGATATGCCCCTTCTGATATCCGGATATCCTGGGTTCTGCGCAGACAGTAGCCTTACTGTATGAACAGTAAGCTATTGGGTGTGTGTGGACCCTAGTTTAAGGAAGTTGGACTTCTATAATAAATGGACTAAGTCAGAATCATATGATTAAGGGCTTATGGCTTTGTTGGAAGCCTTAAGACGTAAAACGTAAAGGAAAGGCGTAGTCTTTGAGTTGTATGCTTGTGATGCATTTATATTGACTTGTTAATGGTCCATATCAGATTGTGATACTGCTGTTTGTGAACTAGTGAGTGGTTGGACTCTTGGCTTGGATAGCTAGCTTGCAAGGTAAGCTTTCGTGTCCTCGGTTTAGCCATTTTGATGTTCCACCATGTCCCATGGGGATGGGTTTATGCATGCTGTGTTACATGCTTTATTATTTTGGAAATGCTGTTGAGCCGTTTATATGTAATGAGCATTATGATATGCATGTGGTGTCCACCTAGACGGCAATCCTGAGTATGTAGTACATACAAGATGGAGAAGCATGTGGGTGAGGTGCAGGTAGTATCCATGTACTCATGTAGGCATAGACGTATTCCTACATTTCTCTGGCCAGTAGATTTGAAAGCACACATGACATGAATAATTGTTGCATCGCATGATTTTAGAACTTATACTGTAATACTGTTTTTAGAACTTATATTACACATGTAAGTGAGCTTGGGGTGGAGACTCCTTGAGGACCCCTTGTCTTACTGAGATTTCTTGTTAGAGATCTCACCCCACGTTTGGGGAACGCTTATTTCAGGATCAGGTAATGTTGAGGGCTCAGGTGGCAGGAGGCCAGAGTTGAGCTGATTGATGATATGCTGACTGCTGTTATGCTATTTCTACTGTTGTTTATGTTTTCTGCTTTAATTATGTTAAGTTTATGTTGAGACTATTTGTGGGCATTGTTGCCTTATTTGGTGAGCATGGGGTTTGTCCATGCCACATGATTGTTATCGTCTTTTTATGTTGATGTTGTAATTAAAGTATCAGGATTTTGACGCAGGCTACTTGTGTAGACCTGTGGCTATAGATACTCACTTATATTTATGTACGAGGTATTCAGTTAGTTGTCTTGCAATTTACATACAGGCAGTATTTTTTATGAAAAGGATTAAGTAATCAAGTTGGTTAAGTTAATGACGTCATAATTGAATTAAAGAAAAAGTTACTCCGCATTTTAATTAAGCGTGGCTTAATACGATAGTGTGTTAACAGACCGGGTTAACACGGGCTGTTACATTTACATCAGAAAGGTGTTGCCTACTATCATATTGCGGTAGTAGTGAGCCAGATAATTGATTGGATGAAAGATCAAGAATATCTAGGGAAGTCATTTGAAAAACATCTGACGGTATGATACCAGATAGATTGTTATTAGACATGTCTAGTACAATCAGCTGTTCTAAATTTTGAATTCTGGGGTGTATGACACCACTTATTTGATTTGAATGAAGAGTTAAATTTATCAAATAAGTTAATTTGTACAGAGACAAAGGAATTGAACCATATAGGTTATTTGCAGCCAAATCTAGATATTGAAGATTGGTGACAAAATATCCTATACTTGAGGGAATTGAACCATTGATTTTGTTCAGGGTTAGGAAAGACTTTCCAATCTTGATAAATTTCTATTTATTGGAGGGATTCAACTTACTTCAATTCATAAATGTGCATCACGTACTATTTAAAGTAGGGGCACAGTTAGGTGGCACCAAAGAAAGATACCTTGTTTTCTAGCCCTGGAAATACTCTATATATATTCAACTAACAATGTGAATATAAATAAAAACTTGTTTTGATTAAAACTTTCACATTCATTTATTTGAACTGCATAAATTGTTCATACATATAGTATTAATGCATAAAGGCTGTTATGTTGTGCTTAAGTTGAGTTAAATGCTTTGCAGGCAAGTAGGGTTGCATTATGCACATCTGGGACAGTTGCTGTGGAGCTGCAGCTTGCACGTCTACCTTGTGTTGTGGCATATCGCGCCCATATTTTGACTGAATGGTTTATTCGGTACAGAGCAAAGATACAATAGTATCACTTCCAAATATTCTTTTGGATTCAGACATTATTCCTGAAGCACTCTTTCAATCCTGCAAACCAGAAAACATAGCCTTATTGCTCAAGTAAGAGTAAAGTTCATATGATTTCATTTGCATTACTAATTTTAGAAGAAAATAATGAAGATGAAATGTCCTAAAAGCTTAGAATATGTTAGTTGCAGCAGTATTTTTCTTATTGGATTATTTGACATTAGTTAATGTCTCTATTTTACAGAGATTTAATACATGATATTGGTGAATAGCAGCCATGGCAATAAAAAGGCGAACAGTAGACATTTTCGCCACAGGAGAAAAAGTATCAATAAAATCCAAGCCAAAGACCTGAGTGAAACCCTTCGCCACCAAGCGAGCTTTAAGACGATCCACTTGACCATCAGGTCCAACCTTAACAGCATAAATCCATCAGCAACCAACCACAGATTTTCCAGAAGGAAGAGGTACCAAATCCCATGTGCCATTATGATGAAGAGCACTCATTTCATCAATCATAGCTTGTCTCCATCCCGAATGTGAAAGTGCATCACCTGTAGTCTTAGGGACAGATACAGAGGACAAAGATGAAAGCCAAGCAAAATATGATGGAGAAAGACGATGATAACTGTGATTGACTGCATACCTGGCCGGAGGGCGAGTATCACGAGTACCCTTACGAAGAGCAATGGGAAGGTCACTATCCGAAGGTGGGACCGAAGCCGTGGGAGGAGATGCAGTTGAATGTGAGTCCACAGATACATCTGACGAACTAGGCTTGATCTCATCAGCAGAAGAGGTGATAGAAGGAGAGTCAGAAACATGGATGGATAAAGACGGAAGGTAAAGAAGGTCACTTGGGAAGGACGACTGTACAGAATCAGTATCCACAGGAGTAGTAGAGGATCCAAAAAAAGGAACTGATTCAAAAAAGGAGACATTCGCCGAGATAAAGTATCGACGTAAAGTGGGAGAGTAGCAACGGTAACCCTTCTGAGACCGAGGATAACCCAGAAAAACACATTTATGAGACTTGGGAGTTAATTTATCCAAACCTAGACAAAGATACTCTCACATTAGTGTTTTAACTGTTTTTTTATGAACATGTAAGTTAATTTTTTGATAAAAGGGATAGTTGCTTTTTGAAATATTAGTTATATCGACATTATGTTAATGTTTATGGTATTAACTTGTAATCGTAATAGTGAGTTTAAGCTACATACATTATTATTAATGAAAGTAGAGTTTGCCATGGAAAGCTCAAATTTGAAAAGATTCAGTTACGATGATTCATGGAAAAAATGAGCACTTTAATAAAGCTATTAGACTGGGAACTTTATCACAGGCATGGCCAACACGGCCATTTATGGGGCGTTTGGTTGAGTATAAATTTTTTGAATACTAGGGAAATATAATTGATAGGGAAATGGTTGGAAAATGAGTTTGGTAGGAAAATGTAAAAAAAGTTGTTTGGTATCACTAAAATATTAGTGGGGAAATTGGGTTAAATATGCTGAGTGTATGTTTGGTTAAAAATAAAAGTTTGATGGGGAAATAAATAGAAATTACGAAAATAACCTTTTTATAAAATTTTGAATGTTACATGTGGTTAAGAAGAGGGGTATTTTTGCCTTAATTTTCATCTACTTTTTCAATTTCCCCAGTTTTCCATGAAATACCATGTTGCAAACAGCATTCTTTAACGGTGTAAAAGTTCCTTTTCTACGTGCATTTGTAATTAGATAGGCAACTCTTTTTCATAGGTAAAAGTCATGATTCCATTCAACCAAATGCGTAGAACGAGAATGCAACATCCACTTCCCTAGGAAAATTTTGAGATACCCTGAAACAAACACCCCCTTAGAAATTTCCTTGCAATATCGTGGCCAACATGATCAAACGTCTTTTTTTCGGTCATTGTCTGTAACATCAGAGACAGATGACTACGAAGTCAAGAGAAGAATAACATGTACCTAAAAAACTCGTTTAATTGGAATTTCTAGGGTGTTGTTTGTTTCAGGTTATTTCAAGACTTTCCTATGCATTTAAGGTTGGCAAACTTAGTAAGTCATGTTTGGTAGACCAATTTTGAACTTTTTCCCCAAGCACCACATATGCATAGGATTTGAGAATTGCATGCAAAAATTAATGTTCAAAAAGACAATTTAGAGATGGTATTTTAATTGCCCAGCTAAATGGGCAAAGTAGGGGACCAATGATGCAGACTAAAATACCCTCATCAATTTGAAAAAGAGAGGGTATTTTAGTATATTTAATCCATTATCTCATCCATATTTTACTTTTAACCAAACATATACTTAGAAAATTTAACCCAATTTTTTCAGTAATATTTCAGCGTACTAAATTTTTTTTTTTCAAACTTACCTACTAAAATCACTCTCCAATAATATTCCTATCCATTCTATTTCCCTAGTGAAATTTTTTTCTCCCGAACCAAACACTCCCTTAGTGACTTGAGAGAGGTAATATAAGAAGTAAATGTAGTTTAAATAATTATTTTGCGAAGAGTTTACAGTTACGGTCACAAATTTTAATTATTACGCTTTTCATTGTTTTAAATGCTCGCGTAATAAACGGAAAAAGTTTACTCGCATTTTTTTATAAATGAATTGATGTGATTGTAACTGCGCTTAATATCACAATTAATGTTAACAATATCGGTGTACAACGGGCTGTTACGACGAAACAAGAATTGGCCAAAATAACTGACATAAAATTTTTTTGGAAATAAATTCAGTTAAAATTCTTGATAGAATCTAAATTCCGTTGAAACTTTCAACCGAAATATTTCCGTCAATCTTTTCAAGGAAAAATATTTTAATCAAAAATATTTGACAGAAAAAAATTACATAAAAAATTTTGTCAGAAAATATTTCTGTCAATTTTTTTTAAGGAAAACGTTTTCACCAAAATTTTCAACAGAACACATTTCCAGCGAAAATTTGCAACGAAAGATATTTTCGTAAAAATTTGTGATGAAAAAAAATTTTGTAAAAAATTCTGACAGTAAATTTTTTGTGTCAAAATTCTTTACGAAATCTAAATTTCGTTAAAATATTTGACAAAAAAACATATTCGTCGAAATTTTTTACGAATAATATTTCCTTCAAAAATGTTAACGAAAAAAATTTCTGTAAAAAAATTTGACGAAAAAAAAATTCGTCAAAATTCTTTACAGAATCTATATTCCGTCAATAGTTTTCGACAAAATTATTTTCATCATTCATTTTGACGGAAAAAATTTACGTTGAAATTTTCGACGAAACTCATTTTCATCGAAGATTTTCGATAGAAAATATTTTCAGCAAAATTTTCAACAAAAAATATTTGCATAATTTTCAATGGAACAAATTTCTATCAAAAAAATTCGATGAAAAATATTTCCGTAAAAAAATGTGACAAAAATAACAGAAGTTTTATCGGATAAAATTTCATCGGACAAAATTATTTGTTTACTTGAGCTGCTTAACTTTTTTTTGCTAATTTATTTTTTGAAAGTTTGAGTCAATTGACTAATATAATAGGCATAATAAAAGATAATACTTTATTGTTCTTTAATTGTATAGTAGTTTGGTTATGGATAACCAATTATTTTTATGATTTGGTAAATAACCAGTTTATAAAATAAAATGTAGTTTCATATGAAACCAATTTCTAAAAATAACCGGTTTTTAAGATATAGAGCGGTTTGGTTATGGATAGGTTTGGTTCTTTTGGACATTTTGAACAATCGCTAGTAAAACATGTCGAGCTAGGTCAAACAAAGTGAATTATGTTCTACTTCTAAGAAAGATAATGAGATATAATACGAAGATTACTGAACTTGCCATTATCACGTTAAATAAATGTAGAACATTTAGAACGGTCCATCGTTGGACTAAACAAATGTAGAACAATGATTAACTTCATGATTAGATCTTGTACCTAAGATACTTTTATTGAAGATATATTAAATTTGGGATGTACCAATATAAACATCTTTTAGTTCTCAATCTGATGCAAGAAGTTATCTAGACACACAAAAATTATCAGTTGAAAAAAAATAAAAATAGAACTTTTTCCAAAAAAGAACTGCTTCTATCTACGAGCTGTACCTACTGCAATAGATTACTTCTCTGTAATTACTCAATCAAAATCTTAGCAGAAACTTGTATGCGAAATCATGCAAACAAATTCGTTACACATGTTTGATACCCAACAATGCAATGGTTGCTAATATGAGAACCGTCAATAGCAACTTCTAACAAAAATATGTTTTGCATGAAATTGAACGCCAAGATGCTTCTTCAAGCACAATGTTGGTGATCCCAAATTAGTTGCATAAGTAATTAGTGTGGTCTTTATAAGGCCCTGTGGTCTTTATAATGCCTTGGGCACTCTCATTTTTTGAATTAGCTTTGGTGATCTCAAGGTTCCTTACATTGGTGCTTTCATCGAGAGTTAAGGACACAGAAAGAGTTACTTATAAGCTAAATTAAGGTGCCTTTGGACATTGAATACTGATAGATGGGTACAGCAGCCCTAAAAGGGGAAAAGGGTTACCGTCAGATCAATATCGGTAGAGTAAACCACTATGAACGTCAGTCTTAAAAGAGGTGACAATGTTAGAGATCCCACAGTGGTTGCATAAGCAACCAGTGTGGCCTTCATAAAGCTTTGCTCACTTTCATTCTTTGAGCTAGCTTTTAAAATGACGATCTCAAGATTCCTTACACATAATTACAAAGTTGAAATTCAAGGTTTTTTTGTTCTGTTTGATCCTAATAGATCAAGATTGTTATTGGATCTGTGAATCAGGTGGATACCGCAGGTGAAGACTGTAATAGCCCGTGTTAACCCGGATTGTTAACATACTATCGTATTAAGCCACGCTTAATTAAAATGCGGAATAACTTTTTCTTTAATTCAATTATGACGTCATTAACCTTAGCCAACTTGATTACTTAATCAATTTCATAAAATACTGTCTGTATGTAAATTGCAAGACAACTAACTGAAATACCTCATGAATAAATATAAAGTGAGTATCTAAAGCCGCAGGACTACAACATATAGCCTGTGTCAAAATCCTGATACTTTAATTACAACTTCAATTAAAAGACAATAACAAAACCATGTGGCATGGACAAACCCCATGCTCACCAAATAAGGCACAATGCCCAACAACAGTCTCAGCATAATATCATAATCAAAGCGGGAAAACATAAACAGCAGTCAACATCCAGCATGTCAGCATGTCATAATAACATCAACTCAGCTCTGGCCTCCTGCCATCTGAGCCCTCAACATCACCTGATCCTGAAATAAGCGTCCCCAAACGTGGGGTGAGATCTCTAAACAAGAAATCTCAGTAAGACAAGGGGTCCTCGAGGATCTTCCACCCCAAGCTCACTTACATGTGTAATATAAGTTCAAAAACAGTATTTACAATATAAGTTCCAAAACTATGTGATGCAGGAGATAATCATGCCATGTGTGTTTATCAAATCTACTGGCCAGAGAAATGCAGGAATACGTCTATACCTACATGAGTACAAGGAACACCGCTTGCACCTCACCCACAGCCTCACCATCTTGTATGTACCACATACTCAGGCTTACCGTATAGGTGGACACCACATGCATATCATAAAAGCACATTGCATATAATAGCTCAACAGCAGTTCCAAAACATCAAAGCATGTAACACAGCATGCATAAACCACATCCCCATGGGACATGTGGAACCACAAAATGGCTAAACCGAGGACACGAAAGCTTACCTTGCAAGCAATCAATCCAAGCCAAGAGTCCTCACCGCTCAAGGTCCAACACAGCAGAAATCACAATCTGATTTAGACCAGCGATCATATCAATAACATAGCTCGTACGCATAAACATAAAGACTACGTTTCTTTGTTATGTTTTACGTTTCCCACCAAGCCACAAGCCCTTAGTCCCTTGATTCTGACTTAATTAAGTATTTACAGAAGTTCAACCCCATCAAAATAGGGTCCACAAACCCATAACTCCGATGTTTATGAACAATACCTCACTGTTCTTCGAAAACCCAGAATATCCAGATATATGTCGGGGGCATATCCGGATATCCATATCCGGATATCTCCCAGCCCATATCTGGATACCAATATCCGGATATCATATCCGGATATCTCGTGACAGAATGCAGTTTCTGCATTTCGCGAGATATCACTCCCAAGGTTCCATTTTATTAAAACTGCAGTTGTAATTCTTTACCAAAAATTTTGAGATTTTAATATGTTAAACTAGACCTCACAAGCTTTCCAACGACATATCTTATGTCTCAATCGGAGTTGTATAACTCCGGTTATGATTTTCGCAAAGTGACTGCTGCCAACTGAATTTCCAGCAACCAAGATGCGACTTTAAACTAACACTGAGATCAAACCACTTATCCAATAGCTACGAAACTTTACAGGGTTATATCCTTATGTGTTAGCTACATATAGGTCCAAACGGAACTCGATTTGGAGCTCTGTAGCTCAAGATATCGAATTGTTACCGAAATAGGTTCGTTGCTGTCCCCATATCCGGATATGAATATCCGGATACCATATCCGGATACTGATATCCGGATATCTGCTCGACAATATCCGGATATCTCACGACAGAATACAGTTTCTGCATTTCGTGAATATCCAATCCATAGGTTCAACTTTTTAACCGATTAAAGGCACTTAAACATGCATTTCTATGTGTGTTTAACCTACCCCACCCTTAAGTTATTAACTTAGCTCAATACATGCATCAAGGTTCTATTTTTAAGCATCTAAACACAAGTTCAAAGGTTGATGATCATACCACAAGCCAAAAGTAGAGTAGATGGTGCTCTTGGAGCTCACTCAACAGCTCCAAAGTCAGCCACAACACTGTGCACGAAAATGGCACACCAAAGGTTGGTTCTTCCCCACCAAGATGACACTTTGAGGCTCAAAATGCCATCACCAAGGTTCCCATCACTCAAGCTTCAAACTCAGCCTTCAAAACTGAACTCACAAAGGCTGAGCATGCAGCAATGTAGCCTCACACTCACACCACCCACCACACCAAGTGTTTGCAAGGAGAAAGTGTGAAGATCAAAGGAAAGGAGGTGACTTTGAAGGTTTCACACAAGCAAAGAAGGAGGGTGGCAATAAGGAGGCAAGGCTGCAGCCACACTCACGTAGGATTTCCAATACCTAGGGTTTTGTGCCCATAATAAGGGTATTTAAAGGCAAATGGTCATAATACGCAGTATTAGCCTTAATAGCAACGCAAAATATCTTGATCCCAAACTTTGGAATCTAGACCTACACATTTTTCTAAGATTTGTCATATTTTTATTTTATTTTTCGGAGCACCTTTCCGGTACGCGCTTTTCCATAGCCAGTATCAGTTCTGGCATCAGATTACATTATTTTGACTTGAAACTTGTTTTACAAGTCCTCCATAATATTCTAGTAATTATCATGCATTCGTTATATTTTTCCGTGATACTTTTCCGGTACGCATTTATACCGGGTAGCAGAACCGGTATCTGCGCTTTTCTTCCGAAAAGCGACTTTCAGCATTTTTACTCACTCCGTATAATTATTTAAGCCCAATAATAATTATTAAGGTCAATTATGGAATCATTTCCTAATTATCATAATTAATTCACTAATTACCTTAATTAGCGGTGCAGGTTCTTACAAAGACAGATCATTGTCCACAAACAAGAAGCCGCAGATAGAGATTGATTTGTATTTATATGCTACAAAGTGATAGCAAATAAGTATTAGAGTTCTAAAGAGAATGTCAGTGAAGCTTAACCCTCTATTTATGGAGAAATTTTACTTAAATAGGTAGTACCCATTTTGCCTAACTGGACAAGAGGTATATAATACGCATCGAGAACATTTTCTATTCTTGAAATGCATTTTTCTCGCCTATACTCGAGAATAAGAAAACTATATTCATTCAACTAAAAATTAAAATGGATAAAATTCCAAAAAAAAATAAAAAAAAAATCTAGAGAGGACACTTGTTAAGCAATGATCTAAACACCAAAATGGTAGGCAAAATGAATGGGGAGGTAGGGAGAGGTGGAGGGTAGAGATTCAACAGAAATAACTGCAAAATTTGTAACCATGGACCCAAAGCTATTTTGGTCAGTCTTGCATTTTCAGGAAGGACTGAAAAATCATCATTTTCTCTTTTCATTTTTTTTTTTGTATAGTAAAGATGATCTTGGAAAGAAATCAATGATGGTCCTGGTGGTATCTTTTCCCCAAAACTTGGTTCAATGCAACTTAGTTTGCCACTTTTTCCTCAATTCTTGTGTCTTATTGCTTGAGCCTGAAGATTTTGGTTGTCTTCCAAGAGCCTGTCATATTCAAGTAGTAGATCTGCAGCTTGCTTTTGAAGGGAAGTAACATGAGCTTCAGCAGTTTCAACTCTTTTATCCTTCTCTTCACATTCCACCATTACCTTTTTCAAACTCTCTGAAATACTTGAAATTTGTTCCTTCAGCTGCTTTATCTCCTTGGAAGCGTTCTCTTCCTTTTCTTTAAGCTCGACCTTTTCTTTCTTAAGGCTTTCCAATTCTTCTTTAGAAGCTCCCACATTACTCCTTAAATTAACAAGCTTTTGGAGATAATGATGTTGTTGAATACCGAGAGAGAAGAGAGGAACATTTGAAAGTAATATTGTGTGTATCAACTACACAGCGGAGTCTATTATATAACTTAAAAGAAAGAAAATACAAACAGATATACTCGATGTGGGACTTCTATACTACTATTCTAAACTATCATTTACAACACTCCCCCTCAAGCTGGAGCATATAGGTCATATGCACCAAGCTTGTTACAAATAAACTCTATTCGAGGGCCCCTCAAAGATTTTGTAAACACATCTGCTAATTGCTCATTAGAGGGTACAAAGCTAGTTTTAATTTCACCAGCAAGAATCTTTTCTCGAACAAAGTGACAATCTATTTCTATATGTTTGGTTCTTTCATGAAACACTGGATTTGATGAAATGTGTAGAGCTGCTTGATTATCACAAATAAGAGTTGCATGTCCAGTGTCTCCAAACTTAAGCTCTCTGAGAAGTTGTTTAAGCCAGATGAGCTCGCAAGTAGTAGTCGCCATGGAGCGGTATTCTGCTTCAGCACTTGATCTGGCAACTACACTTTGTTTCTTACTTTTCCAAGAAATCAAGTTGCCTCCAACAAAGACACAATACCCAGAAGTAGATCTCCTATCAGCCGGACAACCAGCCCAATCAGCATCACAGTACCCAACCAATTGATCATGACCTTTATCTTCATATTCAAGGCCTTTTCCTGGAGATGCCTTGATATACTTAAGAATACGAATGACTGCATTCCAATGTTCTTGACATGGAGAATTGAGAAATTGACTGACAACACTAACTGCAAAGGAAATATCAGGCCGAGTGACTGTGAGGTAGTTCAATTTTCCAACCAATCTTCTATACTGCTCAGGATCTGAAAAGGGCTCCCCCTGATTTGGTAGAAGCTTGATACTTGGATCCATAGGAGTATCAACAGATTTTGAATTTAACAGAGCAGTTTCTTCAAGAATATCCAAAGCATATTTCCTCTGAGATATCACAACACCAGATTTAGATTGGGCCACCTCGATTCCTAAGAAGTATCGAAGTTTCCCAAGATCCTTAGTCTGAAAATGATGACATAAGTGTTGTTTCAATCGAGTGATCCCATGTTGATCACTGCCTGTGATGACAATATCATCCACATATACCACCAGATAAATAGAACCAGAAGCAGAATGACGAAAAAAGAGAGAATGATCAGCTGCACTTCGAGTCATGCCAAATTGTTGAACAACACTGCTAAATTTACCAAACCAAGCTCTTGGAGATTGTTTGAGGCCATAGAGAGACTTACGAAGACGACAAACAAGTCCTGACTCCCCCTGAGCAACAAATCCAGGAGGTTGCTCCATATAAATTTCTTCCTCAAGATCACCATGAAGAAAAGCATTCTTGATATCCAGTTGGTAGAGAGGCCAATGGCGAATAGCAGCCATGGCAATAAAAAGGCGAACAGTAGACATTTTCGCCACAGGAGAAAAAGTATCAATAAAATCCAAGCCAAAGACCTGAGTGAAACCCTTCGCCACCAAGCGAGCTTTAAGACGATCCACTTGACCATCAGGTCCAACCTTAACAGCATAAATCCATCGGCAACCAACCACAGATTTTCCAGAAGGAAGAGGTACCAGATCCCATGTGCCATTATGATGAAGAGCACTCATTTCATCAATCATAGCTTGTCTCCATCCCGAATGTGAAAGTGCATCACCTGTAGTCTTAGGGACAGATACAGAGGACAAAGAGGAAAGGCAAGCAAAATATGATGGAGAAAGACGATGATAACTGAGATTGACTGCATACCTGGCCGGAGGGCGAGTATCACGAGTACCCTTACGAAGAGCAATGGGAAGGTCACTATCCGAAGGTGGGACCGAAGCCGTGGGAGGAGATGCAGTTGAATGTGAGTCCACAGATACATCTGACGAACTAGGCTCGATCTCATCAGCAGAAGAGGTGATAGAAGGAGAGTCAGAAACATGGATGGATAAAGACGGAAGGTAAAGAAGGTCACTTGGGAAGGACGACTGTACAGAATCAGTATCCACAGGAGTAGTAGAGGATCCAAAAAAAGGAACTGATTCAAAAAAGGAGACATCCGCCGAGATAAAGTATCGACGTAAAGTGGGAGAGTAGCAACGGTAACCCTTCTGAGACCGAGGATAACCCAGAAAAACACATTTATGAGACTTGGGAGCTAATTTATCCAAACCTAGACCAAGATGATGAACAAAACACGTAGAACCAAACACATGTGGAGTTAAAGGATATAAAGTTTGATGGGGAAATAAAATAGAGTGAGGTACCTTATGATTGAGAACAGATGATGGCATGCGATTAATGAGATAGCATGCAGTAAGTATAGCATCACCCCAGAATGTGTATGGAACATTACCATCAATTAACAAGGCACGAGTGGTTTCAACCAGATGGCGATTCTTGCGCTCGGCTACACCATTTTGTTGAGGTGTATGAGGGCAAGATGTTTGATGGAGAATGCCATGAGATGAAAAGAATTGTTGAAATTGATGAGATAAGTACTCACATGCATTATCACTACGAAAAGTACGAATAGGAATACCAAATTGAGTTTTTATTTCATTGTAAAATAACTGAAAAATAGAAAACAACTCAGACCGATTTTTCATTAAAAATAACCAAGTACACCTGGAATAATCATCAATAAAAGTAACAAAATACTTAAACCCTAAAGTAGAAGAATGACGACTTGGTCCCCAAATATCAGAGTGGACCACAGAAAAAGGAGAAACAGCTTGACGACTAAGACGACTTGGGAACGTACTACGAGTATGTTTCCCATACTGACAAGACTCACAATTTAATTTAGAAAGAGACGATAAATGTGGAACCATCTTCTGAAGCTTTGTAAGACTAGGATGGCCCAGACGAGCATGTATAGTAAGAGGAGAGTCCATAGTGGAGCAGGCTGAAGAAGATGGAAATAGTTGATAGAGGCCTTGAGACTCACATCCTCTGATAATCTCCTTCCCCGAACTCTGATCCTGAAAGATGACAGAGGTTTTAGTAAAAGAAACAACACAGTCAATGGATTTTGTCAAACGACTAATAGAAAGTAAGTTAAAAGGAGAATCTGGAACATAGAGAACATGATCCAGAGATAAATTAGGTAAAAGAAGAACCGTGCCAATACCCCGTGATTGGACCAGAGACCCATTGGCCATAGTAATAGTGGGAAAAGAACCAGTAGTACAAAGGGAAGTGAATAAGGACTTATTACCAGAAATGTGATCAGAAGCCCCAGAATCAAGAGTCCAAGGGCCTATAGAGTGCAACTGAGAGATTCCAGCAAAAGAATTACCAGTGGGAGCAATAGATGTAGTAGGACCTGATGGTTGCTTCTCAGACTTATTACCAGCCGGAGACCCAGAAACATTGGAGACGGGAGAGTCCATAATCAAGAGTAGAGAAAAAAAATCCAAAAAGACTGATCACACAACTAACCGGAAGAAGAGGGATCTGTGCGTCAACGCAAAAAGATGTCGAAACAGAAAAAAAAAAAAAAAAAAAAAGACCGGATCCAGAATCGTCTCAGCAAGACGAAAAAATCGCAACCAGCCGCGGCCGGAACGGAGGCTGCACGCGCCTCCACGCACCGCCGGTTGGAGGAGGGTGCTGAAACTTGCACGCGCGCGGAAAAAAAACCGCCTGCCGGAAACTGACAATAGAAACCGTTCCGGAAAAAAAAATTTGTAAAATACGATGAACAGTGGTTTCACCGAAAAAATAAAATAATAAAAAAAAAATCAAACGTTCCTTAGGCTCTGATACCATGTTGAATACCGAGAGAGAAGAGATGAACATTTGAAAGTAATAATGTGTGTATCAACTACACAGCGGAGTCTATTATATAACTTAAAAGAAAGAAAATACAAACAGATATACTCGATGTGGGACTTCTATACTACTATTTTAAACTATCATTTACAACAGATGCAAACGATCAATTATGAATCGAAGGAATAATGCAAAACCTGAAAGATCAAATTAACTCCTTTAACACAAGATAATCTAGCTTTAATATAAGTGTTGAATAATGCGGAAAATGAGAGACATGTGATGCAATCCGCGAATCTAAATAGTACAGAGGAGATTCTGTTATATAGACAGACTATAACAATTATACAATAAAAGATACACAATGTGCAACTTCATCCCTCACAACTATGTAGCCTATTACAAATTTACAATATTACATGTTTTTCAACAATAAGAAACGTGTGTTGATTCTTCACTAGATTGAAAAGCCTTGCTAATTTCTACTCTCTTGTCCAAGGTAGAAAAGCCTTGCATTCCCCCAGCTATAAATAATGGAACACGCACACACACACAAAAAAAAAAGCCTGATTCCTTTGTATCTTTCCCCTAGTAAAAGAACCATTGTTACCACCCAAAAGTCTTTGTTCAAGGGGCATAAAGTCCCTTTGGGAATTGCTTGATCCTGGGATCGAATCCCACTGAGGTCGCTTTACCTCCACTTTAGCCTACCCTACCTCTTCCCATACCAAGTTTTAGACCTCCTGTACAAAAACAATTAAAAAGCTTGTTCCCCAAAGTAATATTCACTGATGTAACAGCACCTAGAAAACCAGCTTTCCCTCCATTTTCCACTGCTGTACCCTTTTGTGCTCCCTTAAATTTATAGAAATAGATTCATGCTGCATAACCAACAGAAAAGGTTTTAACTTTAATTTTTTATTAGGTATTGAAATATGTTCGAACGCTGATTAATGTTAATTCTTCTATGATTGTTGTAAAACAGATACAAAACTTATAGATCTGCTTAACTAAGTTATATTGCTACAACATTTGCTACATCATTGCGTGCCGGTTTTTGAAAATAGCTCATCTAGAACCCATCCACACTTTGTTGTTGATTTTATTTACTGTTTCAGTAATTTTTTACTTACATTTCGAACTAACTGATTTTCCCAGGGGGATTCTACATTCTTGACAAATCAATTTGTCAATTGTTGGCCACTAAACCTTGTGTAAATAATTAAATTTATGAAACTCCTGTCGAATAAAGATAGTATATTTTTCTTATAAAAGACTATATATATATATATCGTAAGGTTTTAAATTTCATTGAAAATACCTTGTTACAAGATTTACACTATCATACATTTTCACAGGGATTAGTTAGTTCTTAAACTAATGATTTCGAAAACACCTGCAGTGAAAAAAATAAATAGATTAAATATTGTATGCAAATTACTTATTAGCTAATTCCATATAGCCATTTTATTAAGATAAAAATCCTTAGCCATGTAGTTTTTAAGGCACAATAAAACGTACCAAGAATTGAAGAAAATTCAATAGCTTGAAAACTACCATGTACTTAGTTTGGAAAAACTTATGGGCTAAAAAAATAAAAAAAATACAAAGCAATGAAGAAGAATAATACATATTATTTCATATATGACAGAACTAAAACAAAATTTATTTCATACTTTGTTCACAACATAAATCTCTTGATTCTTCAGCTGGTGGATTGAAATATCATGGAAGGGCAGTGGGAGAGGATGTCTCGAGACAGAAAGTACATTAGCCACTTGTTGCATTGATGGTCGACACTTGGGGTTTGAATGAAGGCATTGTAAGGCTAGTGTTGCAACAAGAACTACATCTTCAATATCTTTCCGAGCTCGGGGAACACCTAGACGCGAGTCCAATATATCTTTCAAAATCATCTTTTCAGCATATGACTTTGTCAAAGAAGAAATTAATTCTCCCGGATGCTTTCCCAGCACTATTTCCATTACTACCACTCCAAAACTATACACATCACATTTTTCAGTCAAAGTTAACGTGTATGCCATTTCTGCATCAAAATCATAGATTTGAAGAATATTATTGCTTCAATTATATATTTACTAAATAAATAAAATCAAAATGAAATACACTTTTCAGGAAATATTTCACGAATTGCATAGATCATTCCTTGTAGAAAAAATAGTACACATAATCTTTCTATACTAAGTCAACAAATTAGTTGGAGCACGTCAATAATTTAAATTACCAGTTTAACTGATTCTATTTTAATTTAATAATAGTTAAACTTCATACATGTGGCATGAGTCATATACTATATCCTGTCTTTCCATCGTATTCAAAGATTCAAATTTACCATCTTTCAATTAAATTTTGTAGAAATTAATTTGATATTATATTATATTTTTACCCTCAATAACTTCAACGCAAAAATTATGGTTCATTGTGACACAACTTTGTAATAAGTAATAACCATAGAATTTAATGGAAAAAGTGTTACCTGGAGCAATATATCCATATGTACCGGCTATCAGAGTTTGATTGGAAGAGTCAGGATCAATGAGTCTAGCTATTCCAAAATCTGAGACAAATGCTTCCAATTCCGAGTTCAACAA
Source organism: Gastrolobium villosum (assembly GCA_032173675.1). NCBI lineage: Eukaryota > Viridiplantae > Streptophyta > Magnoliopsida > Fabales > Fabaceae > Gastrolobium > Gastrolobium villosum. The sequence continues at coordinate 11,259 of JAVKPL010008681.1, read as the reverse complement.
AACATTGCTACTTGTAATATCTCGGTGAACAATTGTTGGTGTGCAATCATGATGCAGATAAGCCAAAGCATGTGCTATCCCTTTAACAATATTCACTCTCTTGCTCCAATTCAACTCTGCAGCTTCCTCATCAGTCCTCAGGACATAAAATAAGCTTCCCCTTTCAATGTATTCATAGATTAAAAACATATATCGATTGTGCAAGCAAAATCCATAAAGCTTAACAATGTTCCGATGACGGGTATTTGTCAACACTTCAACTTCATTTCGGAAACACTTGTCAATAGATGGGTTTTGAGATTCCAACCGGTGTAGTTTCTTCAAGGCCACAGTTTTACCACTGGGAAGTTGTGCTTTGTAAACACTGCCATAAGCGCCTGTACCAATGCAATACTTGATATGAAAATCCTCTGTTGCTTCAATGATATCTTCAAATGCAATTTTACCATCATAATTCCATATGGAAAACAAGTCTCCATTCTTTGCTTGTTTCTTTTCGAATTTGGTCTTCCGAGCCATGAATCGATAAACAAGCAAGGCCCCTATAGATAGGAGAACAAGGAATGTAGTGACAGGAAGAATGATCTTCAAAGGGTGATCACTCTGAAGATGACCATATGAGATGTTGGGGGTTGGCACATAAGAGCATGTAGAAATTAATCCCTGATTACCAATGAATGTGTCTGGAGGAAAATCACAACAAGTTGCTTCTGACATATTGCCACTAAGGGAATTGTATGACAAATTGAGTCTATCAAGGTAACAAAGCTCCATAGGAATATTTCCACTGAGATTATTGTAACTAAGATCCAATGTCATTGTTGCGTTAGCAAACACTGAAGGAATGCTTCCGTTTAACTTGTTGTGAGAGAGGTTTAGATCAAAAATTATATTATCATCTGGTAGTGAGCCAGATAATTGATTGGATGAAAGATCAAGAATATCTAGGGAAGTCATTTGAAAAACATCTGACGGTATGATACCAGATAGATTGTTATTAGACATGTCTAGTACAATCAGCTGTTCTAAATTTTGAATTCTGGGGTGTATGACACCACTTATTTGATTTGAATGAAGAGTTAAATTTATCAAATAAGTTAATTTGTACAGAGACAAAGGAATTGAACCACATAGGTTATTTGCAGCCAAATCTAGATATTGAAGATTGGTGACAAAATATCCTATACTTGAGGGAATTGAACCATTGATTTTGTTCAGGCTTAGGGAAAGACTTTCCAATCTTGATAAATTTCTATTTATTGGAGGGATTGGGCCAACGAGTGAGTTATTAGAAAGATCTAACTGTACTAAGTTATTAAGATTCAATAATTCCAAAGGGATGGAACCACTGATTTGGTTAGTATCAAGAAATAGATTGTTCAAATCTTTCAAACAGCCTAAGCTCCTTGGAATTTGACCTTCTAGTTCGTTGTGGCCAAGATCCAAACTGGTCAAATGCTTCAAATTACCAATTTTGTTTGGAATCGAACCATTTAACTTGTTGGAACGAAGATTTAAAGTAACCAAATTCTTTATGTTTCCTATTCCTGTAGGAATTTGACCCATCAGGAAATTGGAACTCAAGTCTAAAGTGGACAAATTTGTCAGGTTCCCTATGTTATTGAAAATGAAACCACGGAAAGCATTTGCCGAAGCCACAAGCTTCTTTAACGGGAGATTCGCAAGCGTGTTCGGCAGCTCACCACTAAAATTGTTAGTGGATAGATCAAGTTTGGTGAGACTAGTCATGTGACCAAATGTTGTGGGTATGGACCCATTAAAGTGATTTGCGCTTAAGTTCAATGTGACAAGTTTTTTCAAATTGCTAAATTGAGAAGGTATCACACCGAACAGAGAATTGTAAGAAACATCAAGCATCACAAGCTGAGTGAGATTTGCAAGTGCACTAGGCAACTCACCTTCAAGCATATTAGAGGACAAAACAAGATGAGTGAGACTAGTCATGTGACCAAATGTTGTGGGTATGGACCCATTAAAGTGATTTGCGCTTAAGTTCAATGTGACAAGCTTTTTCAAATTGCTAAATTGAGAAGGTATCACACCGATCAGAGAATTGTAAGAAACATTAAGCATCACAAGTTTAGTGAGATTTGAAAGTGAAATAGGGAACTCACCTTCAAGATAATTATCAGAAACATCAAGCGTCACAAGGTTAGTGAGATTTGAAAGTGAAATAGGCAACTCACCTTCAAGATAATTATCAGAAACATCAAGCATCACAAGGTTAGTGAGATTTGAAAGTGAACTAGGCAACTCATCAGAAAGATAATTAGAGGACAAGTCAAGAGAGGTGAGCTTGGTAAGAGCGCTAATTTCTGTAGGGATGCCTCCCCAAAGCCCCATTGAACTAAGATTTAGAACTACTAAATTGGGGAATGCAGTGAGGTTGAGTTCCTGAAAATAGGCCTCATCCACCAAAAACTCACGACTTTGAGAAATCTCTGTAATACTTCCAGCTTCATTGCATACAATACCAGGCCAAGTACAGGGATTTGAGCTCTGTTGGTCACTCCACCAATGGCTTTGGTTCAAAGCCTCACGTTCCTCTTTTATGAATGAAGAATTAGATGTGGCCATAACAGCAGGAAGGAATAAGGGGGAGGAGCTAGCAAAAAATATAAGCGGAACTATCACTAACAAAAAGCAATTAGAGTTTGCCATGGAATGCTCAAATTCGAAATAACTCAGTTACAAAAATTCATGGGCTGTAATGAGCACTTTAATAATGCTACTAGTCTGGTAACTTGGTACTTGCGACAATGGTCAACGGCATGGGAAACGCGTTTGAGTGGAACTTATGGTCAATGAAGCCCACTCACACTCACTTTATAGCAATTGCATGGAGGGAGAAAGTCCCCATAATTTAAATTGGGGAATATAATTTCATGTTGCATAGAGTAGTTCTTTTACATTATAGAGAGAATTCAAGTGGGACCCACCATTAAAAAGCAAGAATGAAAAAGAAAAAAAAATAGAAGATCTGATTTTCAAAATGAAAAAAATTGAGATAATAATATGAGAATATTATTTCTCATTTAAGTTATCGCAAACCTGGACTCCACTATGTGATGTACTTCTCTATTTTTTCTTTTCTTTTTTGGAGATAACTTCTCTCTCTCTACTTTTTCTGACTGCAATTATATGCACTTAGAGGCCATTCTTAGGTAGTAACCTACCGTTTGAAACCGTTCTTTGGTGTGGAAGTGTATTGTACTTTGTGTTTTGGGAAATATTTAATATGTTCTAGTAACATTGAATTTTTTTGTGCTCCCTTTCACATCATTAATTTTTTTCTTTCTCTTTTTATTCCTAATTCTTTGGTGCTCTCTCTTAATTTTTTCTCTTTTATATGCAATTTTACCCTTCTTTTTACACTCCTAGGACCTAAAGGAAAAAATGGTGGTTCTGGTGTAGAAATAAATAATCTCATTCTTTTGGCCTTCGGTCTCACAACTTAAAATAAATATATATAAAGATGATGTATATTCTTACTACCAAAATCTTCTACTACCAACTCACTATTTATCTAATCATCTTTGGATCAATATTTTATCTTTTTTCAAAAAAAAATTAACATTATCTTTTTGATTCAATGGTGATTAGATAGGTAATAAATTAATAATAAAAAATTTGGTAATAACAATATCTTTCCTCGTATAAAAATTGCACTTGCAATGCAATTATCATTTTTCCTTTTTAAGGCTAGTCACTACCACTACATATATCATGATTCCTAAATGCAAACCAGCCGTTATTACCCCCAGTAACTTACATTGTTTTTTGTTAGTAAAATTTGATATCCATGCACGGATCGATGAATACATGTTTAATCTATTATTATAATTTTATTAATTTAGAAATTATAAAAATAAATATTACATTTAACAATATGGTTTAGATCATTTATACACATGAATGAATAAAGTACTAAATTCAATTTAAAAATTAAGAGTATTAAAATTTGCTTAACATGTATTCTTCTGAAATTATATTTACATTAAATCCAACAGGAAAATCTCACATTAGTGTTTTTAACTGTTTTTTTATGAACATGTAAGTTACTTTTTGATAAAAATGATAGTTGCTTTTTGAAATATTAGTTATATCGACATTATGTTAATGTTTATGGTATTAACTTGAAATCGTAATAGTGAGTTTAAGCTACATACATTATTATTAATGAAAGTAGAGTTTGCCATGGAATGCTCAAATTTGAAAAGATTCAGTTACGATGATTCATGGAAAAAATGAGCACTTTAATAAAGCTATTGGACTGGGAACTTTATCACAGGCATGGCCAACACGGCCATTTAGAAATTTCCTTGCAATATCGTGGCCAACATGATCAAACGTCTTTTTTGGTCATTGTCTGTAACGTCAGAGACAGATGACTACGAAGTCAAGAGAAGAATAACATGTACCTAAAAAACGCGTTTAATTGGAATTTCTCTCTACTCATACTCACTTTTACCAATTGCCTCGAGGGACAAATTCAGAAAAAATCTTCGGTGTTAATGATACACTGAAACTATTTATAATTTTATGCAAATTTCTAGAATCACATGATCCACCTATTTATCTTGAGATAAATGAATTACTCATGCACTGAACTTCAATGAAGTGGCGGAGCCACGTTAGGTGTGGGAGGGCCTTTGTAACCCTGTTGTCCACCCAATTCATTAACATTCCGTATAATATTAAGCGCAGTTACAATCAGAGGCGGATGCAAGGCAATGAGAAGGGGGCAAGTGCCCCCCCTTAAATTTTGATGTGAAAGTACTACAATACCCCTCATTTAAAATTTAAAAATTTTCCTATTTTATTTTTCCTTTTTCTCCTCCACCCATGACTGACCTACCCACCTCCATCAGACTAAATACAAACCCAAACAGGTCTCCTGCGCCTCTGCTCTGCCAAAGTGCCAATAGCAAAGATATGACTTGTATTTTAACTATAAAAAAGGATATCAATTTCAGATCTGGAGCTGGTAGTTCACTATCCATTTGAGTCTTCGACTGCGCTTCTTGACTGAAAGTAAGAATTCTCCATCTCTGTAAATATCCATTTCCTATTTCATGGTTATTCTTCTGAAAATTATGCATTGTTGACACCAATAACTTGTACCTTCACTAAATGTTTGTCCGCCAAGTTGGGGAATAAAAAATTCCAAATTTTAATATTTGCTTGTCGAGGCACTGATCCGAGAACCGAGTTTCTAAAGTTTCTAAATGTCTTCCATCACTGCTTATTAGTCATATAGCTTAATAAAGTTTTAATTTTTTTAATAAAAAAAGAACTTTTGTTTGTTGGCATATAGCTTATCCTGGTAGTGAAATAATATTATAGTGGAAATGCTCCACATGATTGTTTGCTTAAATAATATTATAGTCAGCACATGATTGCTTGCACAAATAATATTTCGGTGTAAAAAAATAAAGCTAAATTTACTATAATACTTTACTGATTCATATGAGTGTCCATTTCTCTTTTTTATTTATTGATTCATTTTTGTCATTTGTCATTTTTTAGGATGGAAAGGTATGTAGGTTTTTTTTTACAAAGTCAAGTAGTGGTAGTACTAAACGTACTCGATCTGAATCTGCATCTATTGATTTATTTCAAGATAAACAAGATGTATTTGATAGCATTGATAATGAGGCAATTATGATGGAATTTCAAAAAATAAGGCATAGAAGAATGACATTGTAATTCTTTTTATTGTAATATACTTTTGTTATTAAAATATATGTACCTGAACTTGAGTGCCCCCCCTTCTTCAAATTCCTGGATCCGCCACTGGTTACAATTACATTGGATCAATTAAAAACATGAATAAACATTTTCTTTAAACATTGTTCATTCCCCATTAAAACAATATAGTATTCAGTGTAACTGTAACATCCCCGTCTCGAGCCGGTTCAATTAACATACATATGATACAAACAGAAACAGCGGAAGACTTAACTTACGAAAATACGAGTTAACTTTTTCTTTTTCTTTAATACTTTTTCACATGACATATCACATTGCATACTTCTTCTAATTTAATTCTTAGTTGACGGAGACAAAAATCGGACCGAGTAACCTCTGTAAATCGGACAACTGGGGATTTGCCAATCCCACTCTCAAGGTACCCTGATAGACAATTTATACAGTATATACTTTCAGACATACCAGATATCCATATAGGATCATATACCCATCAATGGGCGGCTGCATAACTTGGCTCCGTGCCACTATGTCTAACAACATGCAATCCAACACATAAACATAAACTGAATACTACATCGTCATATCTACATGCCTGAATACTCAAATGTACATGCATCCAACAGAAAGACATGTACAAAATATATACAGACCATATACAAAATAAAGGATCAGACATCATGATCACCAAATGAATGGAACACTATACAACAGTATATGTTCTCCAAAATAACATATATAATAAATAGTAGCCTCCGCCTACCCAAAACTCCATATCCTCATACTAGTACCTCTAGCCACGGGTAGTGTCCTTGTCCCATGAAGGCTCTTCAATTAACTGTGTTCCTGAAATCATATCCCCAAACGGGGTTAGAGACGAATCTCTAGTAAGCTCCAGGTTTATAGAGAACTCTTCATACCCTGAGCTCACTTCCTGCATGACAGTCAGATACATAATATACAAAACATCATATATCATAGTATACTAAACATATCTCGTATAACATATCATATAATCAAATATCATAACTAAACAAAGCATATACACAAATCTTATCAGAGACGTACGCAGTCATTCCCAAGGGATGACCCCAAGCGGAAATCAATGCACGTAACAAATATCATATACAAAAATCATCACAATAATCACATCAGAACAAAGCATATCATATCAGAGATGTACGTAGTCATTCCCAAGGGATGATCCCAAGCAGAAATCAACGTACATGTTCCTAAGGGAGGACCCCAAGCAGACATCAGTGCACATAGGATCAATGGCCAAAGATCATCACATAACAGAGGTGTACACAATCAATCCCAAGCGAAAATCAGTGCACATGTTCCCAAGGGAGGACCCCAAGCGGAACTCAACATATAACAAATATATACACAGTCAGTCCCAAGGGAGGACCCTAAGCGGACATCAGGGCATAAACAAATCAATGTCCAGAAATCATTACCGAAATCATATTGAAACATATCAAAGTAAACACATCAAATGATATCAAAGTAAACAAATCAAAACCTATCATATCACATCATCATATAGCTCTATATGAATGCATCTATATCATATATCTCATATATATCATACAACCTGACCACAGTCTGTACACTATAGCGGAACACAAAGTAGGAGCGAACCCCATAAACATAGAGCTTACCTTTTGAAGCTTTACTGATTGCTCACTTGTAACACAAGTTACCTATTTAGCTCCAAAGGAATCCAAACACGCTCAGTCCCTAGGAACACCTAGAGAAATAATCCAAACAAAACTCAATAAATACTACAATCCCATGTAGTTACAAGACATGCACTTTATTATTTACTTTCGTTTCTTTACATTTATGCCAATACACAAGTCATAACCAGTTTTCTTTTTACTTAATCATATTAGGCCATGAGTGAGTGATTCTTTATTCAACAAATCCCCACAAAATTCCATATAATCACTTAGTCTTAGGATAGTCCCAAAAAGTCTTTAGAACACTCATTACTCGTCTTAGCACCTAAAAGCTTATTTTTCCCAATTAAAGGCAGAGTGTCCTTTACAAAGGAGCTATAGGATTTCTCTTTGTCTAGTGCCTAAACCCAAGCTTAGCCACCTATATAAATTATTTTACGCATAAAAGTGTTCTCACTTGGCGAAATAGTAACTCCAAACGTATACCTCCTTTGAAAATGGCCAAAACTCATTTTAAGGCCATACAAATGAGCTATCTTATTTTCTTTCTTATTTCATCAAAGAAAAGGTTCATACACCTTAGAATATTATTCCACGCATAAAGGTATGCTCGCTTTGCAAAACAGTAACTCCTAGCACATACCTCCTTTGTAAATGACTAAGAGGCACATAAAGAAAATCATGTCAATTTCATGATTCCAATGCTTTAGTCCATCAAATTCAAGCTTATCATACAACCATAATCATCATTAAGTAATAACACCCTTTTACACATCAATTCATCCATTTATGCCTCAAAACATAAGACACCACTAAGCGTTATTCAATTAATTCACTCAACTCACAACTTACATATACATATAAACCTTCACAAAGTGTCCAATTATTTTTGAACATTAGACCCTAATTTTTCACACCATGGCTAAACCTAATGGGAGGGATTTCAAGGGAATCCTTCAAATTTTAAACACATGTTAATGTTTATTTCACATACTAACTTCATTAACAATATTAATCCATCATAAATTTCAATATTCGAACTCAATAATATTCCATAACATATGTTCATAATATTCAAGACTTAAATCATGACATTTTCTCCAAAAACACAAGAGGGGAGTTAGGGCATTTACCTTAGAAGCTTCAAATCACTAAGAGGAAGAAAATCCAAGCCTTCAAGCCATGAAAATATCATTTTTCTCCTCTTGTGAACAGTACTCGCGCCCTAGGGATGCATAAATCTCTCAATATAATGACTCTCAACTAAAACTAAGCTATGGATTTTGTAGAGGATGAAATTTGACACACTTTAGGCTTTGGAATGGATTGATTTCATCAATCCTAGCTCAAGTTATGAGCCTAGGAAAATTTGATTTCAAAACTTCCATTTTCCTTCTCTCCGTCTCTGTCGTCCGCCAGGAGAAATAAGAATGAATCGTAAGTTTTTTTTTGAAATTTTACTTATATAGGTCAAGTTAAATTCAACTGGGTAAAGGTTTATCTATCTACACACCTCCATTCATTACCAAACTTTACCTAATGAACTAGAATGTTTTTCTAGTCATATTTTTAAATTTACTTTCACTTTTCGGGTAACTTTGTTTATCCGCATTTTTAGCCCTTAACTATCATTTTAACTCCTTTTTCACCAAAGGTGACTTTATTTCTTTTACTTATGCATATTCTTCAATATTAAATCTACCACTACTAGTGAGAGTTATTATATTCACCCCACCTTTTAAGGATTTTGCCCACAAAATCAAACATAAGACATAACACATACCTGACGTCAAATTCAGGATAACGATGGAGAATATCATTCTCCCGCTCCCAAGTAGCATCCTCATGAGTCAAACCTTCCCATTGTACCTTGATCATGGGAATAACCCTTGATTATTTCCTCTTGTTCATTTTATGAACCTTATCATTAAAATCGTGACATTGTCCCCTAGCCACAATGATTAAATTATTGATGTAGTAATAAAGTTATTCCTACTTAGGCAAAGCCATGCTGAAGTAACCACTGTTCCAAACCGGTTGAGCATGCATGCATGGTTGCGCAAATCTAAATGTTTCTTGCTATGCTAAACAAATGTGGTCACAATAGGTAAAACATAGGGGTGTGCATGGAGTGGCTCATAACCGGTTTTAACAAAAACCGAACCGAATCGGTTTTAAACGGTTTGGTTTTCAAACCGAACCGGTATTTTTCTTTTAAAACCAGTTTTCAATTCTCTAAACCGGTTTGAAACCGGTTCCAAAACTGATTTATGGTTTATAACCGGTTTTGATTTTAAACCGGTTTTAAACCGTTTTTAATTAAAAATCGGTTTTAAATCAAAATCGGTTATGAACTATAAGTAGTTGAACAAATTCAAAATTGGTTTTTGATGGATTATGCTATTTTTATAAGTAGTTGAACAACTATTTCTTGCAAGAATCTTCATTATTTTGGAACTATTTGGATGAAATGATTCTTATAGAAATTGTTTCACGTTGTTTTGAGAGTAATTGGTAGAAAAACAATTGAGTTATTTTAAAATTATAAAAAAAATTGCTCTTCGTTCTCTCAAGATTTATGTTACTAAGGTTTTGTTTGGGAGTTGATTTTTGGAGGGTAAGGATGGGGAGGGGAGGGTTTTATTAATCCCTTCCCTTGTTTGTGAGTTTAAAAAAATGGGGGAAGGAAATTCTGGATTTTTGCAAAATCCTCCAAAACTCTTCCCACCCTTAAAATTAAGGTTCCCCCAATTTGGGAATTTAAGGGTGGAAATATTAAAAATTACTTATCTAACCTTAGCATTAAAATGTGAAAACTACATAAATATGAATCATTTTTAAATGGGGCATTATTAGAAAAATCTCAAATACTAACAGAATTTATCAACGAAAAATTTTTCGTCGAACATGGTAACGAATTTTTTTGATGAAAATCACATTACGTCAAAAATAGAGACTATAACACCTCACATTTCTAAATCACATATTAACGTATTAAATGAGGATTAAAGGGATAAATTAGTGAAAATCCTGGAAATTAGCCTAAAATACAAAGAAATGGTAAAATGATAAATAGAGTGAAAATCAAATTAGCTAAAATACAGGAAAGGGTAAAAATTAGCCAACATGCTAGGAAGATAAAAGTTGGTCTCAGATGATAAAAGTAACCCTGGAAATGGATTCAGAATAAAAAATTGAGTGGATAGGCAAGTTTCAGAAAATTCAGTGAATAGTGTTTTTATCGGGTAAAAGATCACGGTACGATTGCACCGTAAAACGTGCCGATTGAGTTTTATCGGGTAAAAGATCACCAAACACTGAAGGAATACTTCCATTTAACTTCTCGGTATAGATGCGTACCGGAAAAGTATCCCGGAAAATTATAATGAATGCATGATAATTACTAGAATATTATGTAGGACTTGTAAAACAAGTTTCAAGTCAAAATGACGTAATCTGATGCCAGAACTGATACTGGCTATGGAAAAGCGCGTACCGGAAAGGTGCTCCGAAAAATAAAATAAAAATATGAAAAATCTTTAGAAAAATGTGTAGGTCTAGAATCCAAAGTTTGAGATCAAGATCTTTTACTTTGCTATTAAGGCTAATACTGCGCGGTTAGTGCTTGGGCCTATAAATAGACCCATTAAGGGCACAAAACCCTAGGCCATATTAGTTCCTACGTGAGTTGCTGCAACTGTTCTTCTTCTTCTTCTTCTTCTTCTTCTCTTCTTCTTCTTTCTTCTTTCCTTTGCCAAGTGATCACCTTTCATGCTTGTTTAGACATTTGTGAAGGTGAGAGTTAATGTTGGCGCTGCGTTGTGGCCATCATTCAGCAATCTGG
>JAVKPL010008680.1:0-33501 GCA_032173675.1 Gastrolobium villosum | reverse complement strand
GAAGAAATACATTTTTCGTCAAAATCTTCGACGGAATCCATTTTTCGTCGAAAAACTTCATAAAATCAATTTCTTTTGCATTTATTTTATTCATCCATTTTCGACGAAATACATTTTCCGTAAAAAATCTTCGACAGAATCCTTTTTCCGTCGAAAAACTTCACAAAATCAATTTCTTTTGCATTTATTTTATTCATCCTTTTTCGATGGAATCCATTTTGCGTCAAACATCTTCTACGGAATCCATTTTCCGTCAAACATCTTCTACGGAATCCATTTTCCGTCGAAAAACTACACAAAATCAATTTCTTTTGCATTTACTTTATTCATCTGTTTTCGGCGGAATTTGTTTTCTGTCGAAAAACTTCACAAAATCAATTTCTTTTGCATTTATTTTATTCATCCATTTTCGACGGAATTCATTTTCCGTCAAAAATCTTCGACGGAATCCATTTTCCGTCGAAAAACTACACAAAATAAATTTCTTCTGCACTAATTTAATTCATTCATTTTGGACGAAATACATTTTCTGTCAAAAATCTTCGACGGAATCCATTTTCCGTCGAAAAACTTCACAAAATGAATTTCTTTTGCATTTATTTTATTCATCCATTTTCGACGGAATACATTTTCCGTAAAAAATCTTCGACAGAATCCATTTTCCGTCGAAAAACTTCACAAAATCAATTTCTTTTGCATTTATTTTATTCATCCGTTTTCGATGGAATTCATTTTCCGTCAAAAATCTTCGATGGAATCCATTTTCCGTCGAAAAACTGCACATAATCAATTTCTTTTGCATTTACTTTATTCATCTGTTTTCGTCGGAATTTATTTTCTGTCGAAAAACTTCACAACAATCAATTTCTTTTGAATTTATTTTATTCATCCGTTTTCGAAGGAATCCGTTTTACGTCGAAAAACTTCATAAAATCAATTTCTTTTGCATTTATTTTATTCATCCATTTTCGACCGAATTCATTTTCCGTCAAAAATCTTCGACGGAATCCATTTTCCATCAAAAATCTTCTACGAAATCCATTTTCCGTCGAAAAACTTCAAAAATAAATTTCTTTTACATTTATTTTATTAATCCATTTTCGACGGAATTCATTCTCCGTCCAAAATCTTCGACGGAATCCATTTTCCGTGGAAAAACTTCACAAAATCAATTTCTTTTGCATTTATTTTATTAATCCGTTTTCGACGAAAGTCTTTTTCCATCGAGAAACTTCACAAAATCAATTTCTTTTGCATTTATTTTATTCATCCATTTTCGAAGGAATACATTTTTAGTCAAAAATCTTCGACGAAATTTATTTTCCATCGAAAATCTTCATAAAATCAATTTCTTTTGCATTTATTTTATTCATCCATTTTCGACGGAATTCATTTTCCGTCCAAAATCTTCACAAAATCAATTTCTTTTGCATTTATTTTATTCATCCATTTTCGACGGAATACATTTTTCGTCAAAAATCTTCGACGGAATCCATTTTCCGTCTATAAACTTCACAAAATCAATTTCTTTTGCATTTATTTTATTAATCCATTTTCGACGAAATTCTTTTTCCGTCGAAAAACTACACAAAATCAATTTCTTTTGCATTTATTTTATTCATCCATTTTCGACGGAATACATTTTCCGTCAAAAATCTTCGACGGAATCCATTTTTCGTCGAAAAACTTCACAAAATCAATTTCTTTTGCATTTATTTTATTCATCCATTTTCGACGGAATTCATTTTCAGTCAAAAATCTTCGACGGAATCTATTTTCCGTCGAATAACTTCACAAAATCAATTTCTTTTGCAATTATTTTATTCATCCATTTTCGACGGAATTCATTTTCCGTCAAAAATCTTCGACGGAATCCATTTTCCGTCGAAAAACTTCACAAAATCAATTTCTTTTGCATTTATTTTATTCATCCATTTTCGACGGAATTCATTTTCCGTCAAGAATCTTCGACGGAATCCATTTTCCGTCGAAAAACTTCACAAAATCAATTTCTTTTGCATTTATTTTATTCATCCGTTTTCGACGGAATACATTTTTCGTCAAAAATCCTCAACGGAATCCATTTTTCATCGAAAAATTAATAAAATCAATTTCTTTTGCATTTATTTTATTCATCCATTTTCAACGGAATTCATTTTCCGTCAAAAATCTTCGACGGAATACATTTTTCGTCGAAAAACTTCTTAAAATCAATTTCTTTTGCATTTATTTTATTCATCCATTTTCGACGGAATCCGTTTTCCATCGAAAAATTTCACAATATCAATTTCTTTTGCATTTATTTTATTCATCCATTTTCGACGGAATTTATTTTCCGTTGAAAAACTTCACAAAATAAATTTCTTTTGCATTAATTTAATTCATCCATTTTCGACGGAATACATTTTCCGTCAAAAATCTTCGACGGAATCCATTTTGCGTAGAAAAACTCACAAAATCAATTTTCTTTGCATGTATTTTATTAATCCATTTTCGACGAAATCCTTTTTCCGTCGAAAAACTTCACAATCCATTTCTTTTGCATTTATTTTAGTCATCCGTTTTCGACGGAATACATTTTTCGTCAAAAATCTTCGATGGAATCCATTTTTCGACGAAAAACTTCATAAAATCAATTTCTTTTGCATTTATTTTATTCATCCATTTTCGACGGAATTCATTTTCTGTCAAAAATCTTCGACGGAATCCATTTTCCGTCGAAAAACTTCGCAAAATCAATTTCTTTTGCATTTATTTTATTCATCCGTTTTCGACGGAATTCATTTTCCGTCAAAAATCTTCACAAAATCAATTTCTTTTGCATTTATTTTATTCATCCGTTTTCGACGGAATTCATTTTCCGTCAAAAATCTTCGACGAAATCCATTTTCCATCAAAAATCTTCTACGGAATCCATTTTCCGTCGAAAAACTTCAAAAAATCAATTTCTTTTGCATTTATTTTATTATTCCGTTTTCGACGAAATTCCTTATCTGTCGAAAAACTTCACAAAATCAATTTCTTTTGCATTTATTTTATTCATCCATTTTCGACGGAATCCATTTTCCGTCGAAAAACTTCACAAAATCAATTTCTTTTGCATTTATTTTATTCATCCATTTTCGACGGAATACATTTTCCGTAAAAAATCTTCGACAGAATCCATTTTCCGTCGAAAAACTTCACAAAATCAATTTCTTTTGCATTTATTTTATTCATCCGTTTTCGATGGAATTCATTTTCCGTCAAAAATCTTCGATGGAATCCATTTTCCGTCGAAAAACTGCACATAATCAATTTCTTTTGCATTTACTTTATTCATCTGTTTTCGTCGGAATTTATTTTCTGTCGAAAAACTTCACAACAATCAATTTCTTTTGAATTTATTTTATTCATCCGTTTTCGAAGGAATCCGTTTTACGTCGAAAAACTTCATAAAATCAATTTCTTTTGCATTTATTTTATTCATCCATTTTCGACCGAATTCATTTTCCGTCAAAAATCTTCGACGGAATACATTTTCCATCAAAAATCTTCTACGAAATCCATTTTCCGTCGAAAAACTTCAAAAATAAATTTCTTTTACATTTATTTTATTAATCCATTTTCGACGGAATTCATTCTCCGTCCAAAATCTTCGACGGAATCCATTTTCCGTCGAAAAACTTCACAAAATCAATTTCTTTTGCATTTATTTTATTAATCCGTTTTCGACGAAAGTCTTTTTCCATCGAGAAACTTCACAAAATCAATTTCTTTTGCATTTATTTTATTCATCCATTTTCGAAGGAATACATTTTTAGTCAAAAATCTTCGACGAAATTTATTTTCCATCGAAAATCTTCATAAAATCAATTTCTTTTGCATTTATTTTATTCATCCATTTTCGACGGAATTCATTTTCCGTCCAAAATCTTCACAAAATCAATTTCTTTTGCATTTATTTTATTCATCCATTTTCGACGGAATACATTTTTCGTCAAAAATCTTCGACGGAATCCATTTTCCGTCTATAAACTTCACAAAATCAATTTCTTTTGCATTTATTTTATTAATCCATTTTCGACGAAATTCTTTTTCCGTCGAAAAACTACACAAAATCAATTTCTTTTGCATTTATTTTATTCATCCATTTTCGACGGAATACATTTTCCGTCAAAAATCTTCGACGGAATCCATTTTTCGTCGAAAAACTTCACAAAATCAATTTCTTTTGCATTTATTTTATTCATCCATTTTCGACGGAATTCATTTTCAGTCAAAAATCTTCGACGGAATCTATTTTCCGTCGAATAACTTCACAAAATCAATTTCTTTTGCAATTATTTTATTCATCCATTTTCGACGGAATTCATTTTCCGTCAAAAATCTTCGACGGAATCCATTTTCCGTCGAAAAACTTCACAAAATCAATTTCTTTTGCATTTATTTTATTCATCCATTTTCGACGGAATTCATTTTCCGTCAAAAATCTTCGACGGAATCCATTTTCCGTCGAAAAACTTCACAAAATCAATTTCTTTTGCATTTATTTTATTCATCCGTTTTCGACGGAATACATTTTTCGTCAAAAATCCTCAACGGAATCCATTTTTCATCGAAAAATTAATAAAATCAATTTCTTTTGCATTTATTTTATTCATCCATTTTCAACGGAATTCATTTTCCGTCAAAAATCTTCGACGGAATACATTTTTCGTCGAAAAACTTCTTAAAATCAATTTCTTTTGCATTTATTTTATTCATCCATTTTCGACGGAATCCGTTTTCCATCGAAAAATTTCACAATATCAATTTCTTTTGCATTTATTTTATTCATCCATTTTCGACGGAATTTATTTTCCGTTGAAAAACTTCACAAAATAAATTTCTTTTGCATTAATTTAATTCATCCATTTTCGACGGAATACATTTTCCGTCAAAAATCTTCGACGGAATCCATTTTGCGTAGAAAAACTCACAAAATCAATTTTCTTTGCATGTATTTTATTAATCCATTTTCGACGAAATCCTTTTTCCGTCGAAAAACTTCACAATCCATTTCTTTTGCATTTATTTTAGTCATCCGTTTTCGACGGAATACATTTTTCGTCAAAAATCTTCGATGGAATCCATTTTTCGACGAAAAACTTCATAAAATCAATTTCTTTTGCATTTATTTTATTCATCCATTTTCGACGGAATTCATTTTCTGTCAAAAATCCTCGACAGAATCCATTTTCCGTCGAAAAACTTCGCAAAATCAATTTCTTTTGCATTTATTTTATTCATCCGTTTTCGACGGAATTCATTTTCCGTCAAAAATCTTCACAAAATCAATTTCTTTTGCATTTATTTTATTCATCCGTTTTCGACGGAATTCATTTTCCGTCAAAAATCTTCGACGAAATCCATTTTCCATCAAAAATCTTCTACGGAATCCATTTTCCGTCGAAAAACTTCAAAAAATCAATTTCTTTTGCATTTATTTTATTATTCCGTTTTCGACGAAATTCCTTATCTGTCGAAAAACTTCACAAAATCAATTTCTTTTGCATTTATTTTATTCATCCATTTTCGACGGAATCCATTTTCCGTCGAAAAACTTCACAAAATCAATTTCTTTTGCATTTATTTTATTCATCCATTTTCGACGAAATACATTTTCCGTAAAAAAACTTCGACAGAATCCATTTTCCGTCGAAAAACTTCACAAAATCAATTTCTTTTGCATTTATTTTATTCATCCGTTTTCGATGGAATTCATTTTCCGTCAAAAATCTTCGATGGAATCCATTTTCCGTCGAAAAACTGCACATAATCAATTTCTTTTGCATTTACTTTATTCATCTGTTTTCGTCGGAATTTATTTTCTGTCGAAAAACTTCACAACAATCAATTTCTTTTGAATTTATTTTATTCATCCGTTTTCGAAGGAATCCGTTTTACGTCGAAAAACTTCATAAAATCAATTTCTTTTGCATTTATTTTATTCATCCATTTTCGACCGAATTCATTTTCCGTCAAAAATCTTCGACGGAATCCATTTTCCATCAAAAATCTTCTACGAAATCCATTTTCCGTCGAAAAACTTCAAAAATAAATTTCTTTTACATTTATTTTATTAATCCATTTTCGACGGAATTCATTCTCCGTCCAAAATCTTCGACGGAATCCATTTTCCGTCGAAAAACTTCACAAAATCAATTTCTTTTGCATTTATTTTATTAATCCGTTTTCGACGAAAGTCTTTTTCCATCGAGAAACTTCACAAAATCAATTTCTTTTGCATTTATTTTATTCATCCATTTTCGAAGGAATACATTTTTAGTCAAAAATCTTCGACGAAATTTATTTTCCATCGAAAATCTTCATAAAATCAATTTCTTTTGCATTTATTTTATTCATCCATTTTCGACGGAATTCATTTTCCGTCCAAAATCTTCACAAAATCAATTTCTTTTGCATTTATTTTATTCATCCATTTTCGACGGAATACATTTTTCGTCAAAAATCTTCGACGGAATCCATTTTCCGTCTATAAACTTCACAAAATCAATTTCTTTTGCATTTATTTTATTAATCCATTTTCGACGAAATTCTTTTTCCGTCGAAAAACTACACAAAATCAATTTCTTTTGCATTTATTTTATTCATCCATTTTCGACGGAATACATTTTCCGTCAAAAATCTTCGACGGAATCCATTTTTCGTCGAAAAACTTCACAAAATCAATTTCTTTTGCATTTATTTTATTCATCCATTTTCGACGGAATTCACTTTCAGTCAAAAATCTTCGACGGAATCTATTTTCCGTCGAATAACTTCACAAAATCAATTTCTTTTGCAATTATTTTATTCATCCATTTTCGACGGAATTCATTTTCCGTCAAAAATCTTCGACGGAATCCATTTTCCGTCGAAAAACTTCACAAAATCAATTTCTTTTGCATTTATTTTATTCATCCATTTTCGACGGAATTCATTTTCCGTCAAGAATCTTCGACGGAATCCATTTTCCGTCGAAAAACTTCACAAAATCAATTTCTTTTGCATTTATTTTATTCATCCGTTTTCGACGGAATACATTTTTCGTCAAAAATCCTCAACGGAATCCATTTTTCATCGAAAAATTAATAAAATCAATTTCTTTTGCATTTATTTTATTCATCCATTTTCAACGGAATTCATTTTCCGTCAAAAATCTTCGACGGAATACATTTTTCGTCGAAAAACTTCTTAAAATCAATTTCTTTTGCATTTATTTTATTCATCCATTTTCGACGGAATCCGTTTTCCATCGAAAAATTTCACAATATCAATTTCTTTTGCATTTATTTTATTCATCCATTTTCGACGGAATTTATTTTCCGTTGAAAAACTTCACAAAATAAATTTCTTTTGCATTAATTTAATTCATCCATTTTCGACGGAATACATTTTCCGTCAAAAATCTTCGACGGAATCCATTTTGCGTAGAAAAACTCACAAAATCAATTTTCTTTGCATGTATTTTATTAATCCATTTTCGACGAAATCCTTTTTCCGTCGAAAAACTTCACAATCCATTTCTTTTGCATTTATTTTAGTCATCCGTTTTCGACGGAATACATTTTTCGTCAAAAATCTTCGATGGAATCCATTTTTCGACGAAAAACTTCATAAAATCAATTTCTTTTGCATTTATTTTATTCATCCATTTTCGACGGAATTCATTTTCTGTCAAAAATCCTCGACAGAATCCATTTTCCGTCGAAAAACTTCGCAAAATCAATTTCTTTTGCATTTATTTTATTCATCCGTTTTCGACGGAATTCATTTTCCGTCAAAAATCTTCACAAAATCAATTTCTTTTGCATTTATTTTATTCATCCGTTTTCGACGGAATTCATTTTCCGTCAAAAATCTTCGACGAAATCCATTTTCCATCAAAAATCTTCTACGGAATCCATTTTCCGTCGAAAAACTTCAAAAAATCAATTTCTTTTGCATTTATTTTATTATTCCGTTTTCGACGAAATTCCTTATCTGTCGAAAAACTTCACAAAATCAATTTCTTTTGCATTTATTTTATTCATCCATTTTCGACGGAATTCATTTTCCGTCGAAAAACTTCACAAAATCAATTTCTTTTGCATTTATTTTATTCATCCTTTTTCGGTGGAATTCATTTTCCGTCAAAAATCTTCGACGGAATCCATTTTCCATCGAAAAACTTCCCAAAAACAATTTCTTTTCATTTATTTTATTCATCCGTTTTCGCCGGAATTCATTTTCCGTCAAAAATCTTCGACAGAATCCATTTTCAATTAAAAATCTTCTTCGGAATCCATTTTCTGTCGAAAAACTTCAAAAAATCAATTTCTTTTAGTTTTATTTTATTAATCCATGTTCGACGGAATTCATTTTCCGTTGAAAAACTTCACAAAATAAATTTCTTTTGCACTAATTTAATTCATTCATTTTGGACGAAATACATTTTCTGTCAAAAATCTTCGACGGAATCCATTTTCCGTCGAAAAACTTCACAAAATGAATTTCTTTTGCATTTATTTTATTCATCCATTTTCGACGGAATACATTTTCCGTAAAAAAACTTCGACAGAATCCATTTTCCGTCGAAAAACTTCACAAAATCAATTTCTTTTGCATTTATTTTATTCATCCGTTTTCGATGGAATTCATTTTCCGTCAAAAATCTTCGATGAAATCCATTTTCCGTCGAAAAACTGCACATAATCAATTTCTTTTGCATTTACTTTATTCATCTGTTTTCGTCGGAATTTATTTTTTGTCGAAAAACTTCACAAAATCAATTTCTTTTGCATTTATTTTATTCATCCGTTTTCGACGGAATACATTTTTCGTCAAAAATCCTCAACGGAATCCATTTTTCATCGAAAAATTAATAAAATCAATTTCTTTTGCATTTATTTTATTCATCCATTTTCAACGGAATTCATTTTCCGTCAAAAATCTTTGACGGAATACATTTTTCGTCGAAAAACTTCTTAAAATCAATTTCTTTTGCATTTATTTTATTCATCCATTTTCGACGGAATCCGTTTTCCATCGAAAAATTTCACAATATCAATTTCTTTTGCATTTATTTTATTCATCCATTTTCGACGGAATTTATTTTCCGTTGAAAAACTTCACAAAATAAATTTCTTTTGCATTAATTTAATTCATCCATTTTCGACGGAATACATTTTCCGTCAAAAATCTTCGACGGAATCCATTTTGCGTAGAAAAACTCACAAAATCAATTTTCTTTGCATGTATTTTATTAATCCATTTTCGACGAAATCCTTTTTCCGTCGAAAAACTTCACAATCCATTTCTTTTGCATTTATTTTAGTCATCCGTTTTCGACGGAATACATTTTTCGTCAAAAATCTTCGACGGAATCCATTTTTCGACGAAAAACTTCATAAAATCAATTTCTTTTGCATTTATTTTATTCATCCATTTTCGACGGAATTCATTTTCTGTCAAAAATCCTCGACAGAATCCATTTTCCGTCGAAAAACTTCGCAAAATCAATTTCTTTTGCATTTATTTTATTCATCCGTTTTCGACGGAATTCATTTTCCGTCAAAAATCTTCACAAAATCAATTTCTTTTGCATTTATTTTATTCATCCGTTTTCGACGGAATTCATTTTCCGTCAAAAATCTTCGACGGAATCCATTTTCCATCAAAAATCTTCTACGGAATCCATTTTCCGTCGAAAAACTTCAAAAAATCAATTTCTTTTGCATTTATTTTATTATTCCATTTTCGACGAAATTCCTTATCTGTCGAAAAACTTCACAAAATCAATTTCTTTTGCATTTATTTTATTCATCCTGTAACATCCCGCATAATTAGTAACATACATAGGTGCTATATGTACATGTGTAGAATTCGGATGTATGGTTTATGTGTAATGGCTTGTGAATTGGTTGACCTTTATCCTTGGATAAGACTAAGGTAATTAATTAAATTAAATCATAGGAAGATCCATATGTAGACTTGTGAATTTAATCATATAAGTAATGTGAGTATGTGTTATAGGACCTTAGTGTTCCTTGGACTTTGGTAGTGGGCTAGTGTGTGTGTAGACTTGTTGCTAGTGGACTTGTGTGTGTTTGGATCCTTGTGTGTGTGGCCTATGGCCCAAGGATGGCTCTTGGATCAAGCTAATTCAGCCCAAGGTTGTGTCCAACCTTATCCTCCTTAAGCCTTGTCTAACCAAGGTGTCTTGTGCATCAAGTAACTCTCACATGGCAAAGGTCTTTCCCACTCAATTATGCGCACATAGGAGAGTAATTAGGACTTAGAAATCTGCCTTGTTCCTTGTTAAAACCGCCACCTCACCTTGTTTAGGCATCACTTGATTTAAACCTCATTGCTTGGAAGACACATGGACCTTGAGCATGAGTTTAGGCTGCATACTTCTCCATTTTGGCGCACATGGGAGGGACTTTGGGTGCAGATTTTTCTTATGACACAAACTGCATAACTTGTTGACTTGGATAACCACTTACACCCTCCATCATGACACTGCATTGTGCAGATTTTTGGTAAGCTTTTGCAGCCCTTCATGAGTCAAATCTCCTCCTCCTTCCACATGCATCATAAGAAGATTTTTTTGGCTGAAACTTCTCTTTCCCATGCGCACATGGACTGCACCTATGCAGATTTTAGGCTGTCACATATGACACTTCCTTTCACTCCTTTAGGTGCGCAAAACTTGGCTGAAGGTGCAGAAATTTTTCTGACTTAAGTCAGCCCCTAAATCAGAACCTTGGCTGCCACAAAGCTCTCTTGCTTGTGGACTTAGTAAACCTCCCTCACACCCCTCTTTGTGCGCATAGTATGGCTGGTTGAGCAAGAGAATTCTGACTTGCTAACACTCATTACCTTTCCCCCTCATCATTGCGCATCAAGGCTGCTTAAGTGCAGATTTTTGGGCTGCCACATAGTTGCTTTCCTTGTTGACTTAGCCAAGCTCTTACATGTGCTCATGGCACTTCCTTTCCACTCCATTTTTGCGCACAACTTGGTCATTGATGCAGAAGTTTTTCTGACTTAGGACAGCCCCAAAATTGAGTGTTTAGACTGCCACAAATCAGAGTTAATGATGCATCCTTTCCCACTCAACCTTGTGTGCGCATAGCTTGGTCTTTGGTGTGAAAATTCTGACTTGTGTCACCAACTCAGACCTGAACATATCACACCTCCATCCTTGCATGTAAATAGAGTAAGCTAGAAGCAAACCTTGCTTGATTCAGCCTCTTATGCAGCCCCATCCTCTCAAAGAAATCTGAATTTTTCATGATAGCTAATCATGGCAATTTTCCCTCACTTTCCCTTTATATGTGCGCACAAGAGAGGGGGCTGCCCCATTCATTTTGTGCAGCCAATTTCTCTTCTCCTCACTCCCTCACTCCCATAACCGAACCTACAAGCCTCCTTGGAGCTAGAAGACTTTGCCTAAGACAACTCCCTCCTTCCCTCACCTCAACCATACACCAAGCTAGTGCTAACCTTGTCCCTCACCTTGTTGCGCATAGGACCTCTTAGGAAGTAAGGACTTGTTGTGTAGTGAAGCTAGAAGGTGGTGTGATTCTTGACTTTGAAGGGTGTGATACAAGAGGTAGGCCTTGAACTTTGAATTCTTTCTTAGTGTAGCCATATATGTATGCTTGAATGTCTTCTTGTATATGTGTTGTTGTGGATCCTTGGTTGAGCATGATTAAAGTGTAAGTATGGAGCCACCTTATGATGATTTGTATGCATGAGTTGTAGAGTAAAAGTCTCATGATCATACTTAAAATTATATGCCACTGTTTTGTATAATTAGGCCACTGTTTTAAAGAAGAAATGTGCCACTGTTTCGGTTTGATGTGCCACTGTTTTGGTAGATAAAATGCCACTGTTTCGGTCCCTCAAAATCACCATTACATGCCACTGTTTCTGCACTTAAAAAGCCACTGTTTCTGCACTTAAAAAGCCACTGTTTCTGCACTTAAAAAGCCACTGTTTCTGCACTTAAAAGCCACTGTTTCTGCACATTACATGCCACTGTTTCTGCACTTAAAAGCCACTGTTTCTGCACTTAAAAAAGCCACTGTTTCTGCACTTAAAAGCCACTGTTTCTGCACATTACATGCCACTGTTTCTGCACATATATGCCACTGTTTTAGTGCTCCCTAAGCCACTGTTTTTATGTTTGAAATGTCACTGTTTTAGTCATGAAAAGCCACTGTTTCCATGCTTAAAATGCCACTGTTTTCATGCTTAAAATGCCACTGTTTTAGTCATGAAATGTCACTGTTTCCATGCTTAAAATACCACTGTTTTTAAGCATAAAAGGCCACTGTTTTAAGTCATAATATGCCACTGTTTTATGTATAATGTGCCACTGTTTTAGTCATCATATGCCACTGTTTTTATGCATAATATGCCACTGTTTTAAGTCATCATATGCCACTGTTCATATGCATAAATGCCACTGTTTTTATGCATCAAATGCCACTGTTTTAAGTCATCATATGCCACTGTTTATATGCATAAATGCCACTGTTTTTATGCATAAAAATGCCACTGTTTTAGCCCTTCTACGCCACTGTTTGTATGCATAAAATGCCACTATTTTAATCTATAAAATGCCACTGTTTCACTGTCCAAACACCAAGATTTATGCCACTGTTTTGGAAGTTCAAGTGCCACTGTTTCTGTTTTAAAAACGCCACTGTTTCTGTTTTAAAAACGCCACTGTTTCTGTTTTAAAAACGCCACTGTTTCTGTTTAAAACGTCACTGTTTTGCTGCTGTATGCTCACTGTTTTGCTGCTGTAAATGCTCACTGTTTTGCTGCTGTAAGCTCACTGTTTTGCTGCTGTAAATGCCCACTGTTTTGCTGCTGTATGCTCACTGTTTTGCTGCTGTAAATGCTCACTGTTTTGCTGCTGTAAGCTCACTGTTTTGCTGCTGTAAATGCTCACTGTTTGCTGCTGTATGCTCACTGTTTGCTGCTGTATGCTCACTGTTTTGCTGCTGTATGCTCACTGTTCCGCTGCTGTAAATGCTCACTGTTTTGCTGCTGTAAATAGCCACTGTAAATAATTAGTTGTAAATGATTTAGGTGCGCTTAAGAAGTGAGATACTTCGCTGCTGTTTGGTAATACTTAAGGCACGCAAAGGTAAGTGTCAGGCGATGAAGCCTAATGTGACTATTGACTACTGGTATAAAATTGTGACATGATGCTCCATATGCCGTAAAAATATTATGTTCCATTATGATGAAAGGAAACTGCCAAATATGTGCCGTGATGGCTATGAGGTAAAGACGTTATGAGGCAGCATAACGCATATGAAAAGTATATGTGCCGTGATGGCTATATGAAAGGTATATAAGCATGCACCTTACATTCATACCGCATTTTTACGCTTTGTGTGTGAAAGCATAGCATGACATGCATATATCATGATCATATAGGCCTTGTTTTAGAATAGTTATGTACAGGAACATGTGTTTGAGCAAGCATCATATAGGCATCCCCAAGGTACCGGGGTATGGGACACTTGGCATCAGTCCGCATAGGCCCTCAGATGGAATCCACATGGAGCTCAGGTGCCAAGGGTATATTTGATTCCACTGGGAAGTGCGCGCACGACGGTGCTAAAAGCGCAAAGGAAAGGCGTTATATACGCAATATATATATGAATATGATAAAAAGGAAAAGGAACAAGGATATGTTGAAGTGACTGTTTATGATTTTGTGCCTAGTTAATATTGTTATATTATTGGTTTTATTGCCACACTACTGGGATTATTCTCACCCCTTCGGGGCTGCTATTTTTCCAAAATGGCAGGAGGACGCAAGAGCATTTGAAGGAGTATTATGTTTGCTGTTGATTGCTGATGCGTGGATTAACACTATTGCTGTTTGTTTAAAATGGATAACTGTAATGATTAATGTTTTGGTACTTTTGGATGACGGTAGTCTTTATCATGTTTATGTTAGCTTGAACTTTTATGAACAATGACTATTTTGGAAAACATTTGTGAAAAGAATTCAAGTGTTGAAAATTTTATACGGACTTGTATACTGCTTTGTTAGCTCATGTGACGTTAACGACTCTAATTCCGCTTAGCAAACGACTCTCTTGGATGCGCACAAGGGAGGGCGTTACACATCCATTTTCGACGGAATTCATTTTCCGTCAAAAATCTTCGACGGAATCCATTTTCCGTCGAAAAACTTCACAAAATCAATTTCTTTTGCATTTATTTTATTCATCCTTTTTCGGTGGAATTCATTTTCCGTCAAAAATCTTCGACGGAATCCATTTTCCGTCGAAAAACTTCCCAAAAACAATTTCTTTTCATTTATTTTATTCATCCGTTTTCGCCGGAATTCATTTTCCGTCAAAAATCTTCGACAGAATCCATTTTCAATTAAAAATCTTCTTCGGAATCCATTTTCTGTCGAAAAACTTCAAAAAATCAATTTCTTTTAGTTTTATTTTATTAATCCATGTTCGACGGAATTCATTTTCCGTTGAAAAACTTCACAAAATAAATTTCTTTTGCACTAATTTAATTCATTCATTTTGGACGAAATACATTTTCTGTCAAAAATCTTCGACGGAATCCATTTTCCGTCGAAAAACTTCACAAAATCAATTTCTTTTGCATTTATTTTATTCATCCATTTTCGACGGAATACATTTTCCGTAAAAAAACTTCGACAGAATCCATTTTCCGTCGAAAAACTTCACAAAATCAATTTCTTTTGCATTTATTTTATTCATCCGTTTTCGATGGAATTCATTTTCCGTCAAAAATCTTCGATGAAATCCATTTTCCGTCGAAAAACTGCACATAATCAATTTCTTTTGCATTTACTTTATTCATCTGTTTTCGTCGGAATTTATTTTTTGTCGAAAAACTTCACAAAATCAATTTCTTTTGCATTTATTTTATTCATCCGTTTTCGACGGAATACATTTTTCGTCAAAAATCCTCAACGGAATCCATTTTTCATCGAAAAATTAATAAAATCAATTTCTTTTGCATTTATTTTATTCATCCATTTTCAACGGAATTCATTTTCCGTCAAAAATCTTCGACGGAATACATTTTTCGTCGAAAAACTTCTTAAAATCAATTTCTTTTGCATTTATTTTATTCATCCATTTTCGACGGAATCCGTTTTCCATCGAAAAATTTCACAATATCAATTTCTTTTGCATTTATTTTATTCATCCGTTTTCGCCGGAATTCATTTTCCGTCAAAAATCTTCGACAGAATCCATTTTCAATTAAAAATCTTCTTCGGAATCCATTTTCTGTCGAAAAACTTCAAAAAATCAATTTCTTTTAGTTTTATTTTATTAATCCATGTTCGACGGAATTCATTTTCCGTTGAAAAACTTCACAAAATAAATTTCTTTTGCACTAATTTAATTCATTCATTTTGGACGAAATACATTTTCTGTCAAAAATCTTCGACGGAATCCATTTTCCGTCGAAAAACTTCACAAAATCAATTTCTTTTGCATTTATTTTATTCATCCATTTTCGACGGAATACATTTTCCGTAAAAAAACTTCGACAGAATCCATTTTCCGTCGAAAAACTTCACAAAATCAATTTCTTTTGCATTTATTTTATTCATCCGTTTTCGATGGAATTCATTTTCCGTCAAAAATCTTCGATGAAATCCATTTTCCGTCGAAAAACTGCACATAATCAATTTCTTTTGCATTTACTTTATTCATCTGTTTTCGTCGGAATTTATTTTTTGTTCTTCGAAAAACTTCACAAAATCAATTTCTTTTGCATTTATTTTATTCATCCGTTTTCGACGGAATACATTTTTCGTCAAAAATCCTCAACGGAATCCATTTTTCATCGAAAAATTAATAAAATCAATTTCTTTTGCATTTATTTTATTCATCCATTTTCAACGGAATTCATTTTCCGTCAAAAATCTTCGACGGAATACATTTTTCGTCGAAAAACTTCTTAAAATCAATTTCTTTTGCATTTATTTTATTCATCCATTTTCGACGGAATCCGTTTTCCATCGAAAAATTTCACAATATCAATTTCTTTTGCATTTATTTTATTCATCCATTTTCGACGGAATTTATTTTCCGTTGAAAAACTTCACAAAATAAATTTCTTTTGCATTAATTTAATTCATCCATTTTCGACGGAATACATTTTCCGTCAAAAATCTTCGACGGAATCCATTTTGCGTAGAAAAACTCACAAAATCAATTTTCTTTGCATGTATTTTATTAATCCATTTTCGACGAAATCCTTTTTCCGTCGAAAAACTTCACAATCCATTTCTTTTGCATTTATTTTAGTCATCCGTTTTCGACGGAATACATTTTTCGTCAAAAATCTTCGACGGAATCCATTTTTCGACGAAAAACTTCATAAAATCAATTTCTTTTGCATTTATTTTATTCATCCATTTTCGACGGAATTCATTTTCTGTCAAAAATCTTCGACGGAATCCATTTTCCGTCGAAAAACTTCGCAAAATCAATTTCTTTTGCATTTATTTTATTCATCCGTTTTCGACGGAATTCATTTTCCGTCAAAAATCTTCACAAAATCAATTTCTTTTGCATTTATTTTATTCATCCGTTTTCGACGGAATTCATTTTCCGTCAAAAATCTTCGACGGAATCCATTTTCCATCAAAAATCTTCTACGGAATCCATTTTCCGTCGAAAAACTTCAAAAAATCAATTTCTTTTGCATTTATTTTATTATTCCGTTTTCGACGAAATTCCTTATCTGTCGAAAAACTTCACAAAATCAATTTCTTTTGCATTTATTTTATTCATCCATTTTCGACGGAATTCATTTTCTGTCAAAAATCTTCGACGGAATCCATTTTCCGTCGAAAAACTTCACAAAATCAATTTCTTTTGCATTTATTTTATTCATCCTTTTTCGGTGGAATTCATTTTCCGTCAAAAATCTTCGACGGAATCCATTTTCCGTCGAAAAACTTCCCAAAAACAATTTCTTTTCATTTATTTTATTCATCCGTTTTCGCCGGAATTCATTTTCCGTCAAAAATCTTCGACAGAATCCATTTTCAATTAAAAATCTTCTTCGGAATCCATTTTCTGTCGAAAAACTTCAAAAAATCAATTTCTTTTAGTTTTATTTTATTAATCCATGTTCGACGGAATTCATTTTCCGTTGAAAAACTTCACAAAATAAATTTCTTTTGCACTAATTTAATTCATTCATTTTGGACGAAATACATTTTCTGTCAAAAATCTTCGAAGGAATCCATTTTCCATCGAAAAACTTCACAAAATCAATTTCTTTTGCATTTATTTTATTCATCCATTTTCGACGGAATACATTTTCCGTAAAAAAACTTCGACAGAATCCATTTTCCGTCGAAAAACTTCACAAAATCAATTTCTTTTGCATTTATTTTATTCATCCGTTTTCGATGGAATTCATTTTCCGTCAAAAATCTTCGATGAAATCCATTTTCCGTCGAAAAACTGCACATAATCAATTTCTTTTGCATTTACTTTATTCATCTGTTTTCGTCGGAATTTATTTTTTGTCGAAAAACTTCACAAAATCAATTTCTTTTGCATTTATTTTATTCATCCGTTTTCGACGGAATACATTTTTCGTCAAAAATCCTCAACGGAATCCATTTTTCATCGAAAAATTAATAAAATCAATTTCTTTTGCATTTATTTTATTCATCCATTTTCAACGGAATTCATTTTCCGTCAAAAATCTTCGACGGAATACATTTTTCGTCGAAAAACTTCTTAAAATCAATTTCTTTTGCATTTATTTTATTCATCCATTTTCGACGGAATCCGTTTTCCATCGAAAAATTTCACAATATCAATTTCTTTTGCATTTATTTTATTCATCCATTTTCGACGGAATTTATTTTCCGTTGAAAAACTTCACAAAATAAATTTCTTTTGCATTAATTTAATTCATCCATTTTCGACGGAATAAATTTTCCGTCAAAAATCTTCGACGGAATCCATTTTGCGTAGAAAAACTCACAAAATCAATTTTCTTTGCATGTATTTTATTAATCCATTTTCGACGAAATCCTTTTTCCGTCGAAAAACTTCACAATCCATTTCTTTTGCATTTATTTTAGTCATCCGTTTTCGACGGAATACATTTTTCGTCAAAAATCTTCGACGGAATCCATTTTTCGACGAAAAACTTCATAAAATCAATTTCTTTTGCATTTATTTTATTCATCCATTTTCGACGGAATTCATTTTCTGTCAAAAATCCTCGACAGAATCCATTTTCCGTCGAAAAACTTCGCAAAATCAATTTCTTTTGCATTTATTTTATTCATCCGTTTTCGACGGAATTCATTTTCCGTCAAAAATCTTCACAAAATCAATTTCTTTTGCATTTATTTTATTCATCCGTTTTCGACGGAATTCATTTTCCGTCAAAAATCTTCGACGGAATCCATTTTCCATCAAAAATCTTCTACGGAATCCATTTTCCGTCGAAAAACTTCAAAAAATCAATTTCTTTTGCATTTATTTTATTATTCCGTTTTCGACGAAATTCCTTATCTGTCGAAAAACTTCACAAAATCAATTTCTTTTGCATTTATTTTATTTATCCATTTTCGACGGAATTCATTTTCTGTCAAAAATCTTCGACGGAATCCATTTTCCGTCAAAAATCTTCGACGGAATTCATTTTCCGTCAAAAATCTTCGACGGAATCCATTTTCCGTCGAAAAACTTCCCAAAAACAATTTCTTTTCATTTATTTTATTCATCCGTTTTCGCCGGAATTCATTTTCCGTCAAAAATCTTCGACAGAATCCATTTTCAATTAAAAATCTTCTTCGGAATCCATTTTCTGTCGAAAAACTTCAAAAAATCAATTTCTTTTAGTTTTATTTTATTAATCCATGTTCGACGGAATTCATTTTCCGTTGAAAAACTTCACAAAATAAATTTCTTTTGCACTAATTTAATTCATTCATTTTGGACGAAATACATTTTCTGTCAAAAATCTTCGACGGAATCCATTTTCCGTCGAAAAACTTCACAAAATCAATTTCTTTTGCATTTATTTTATTCATCCGTTTTCGATGGAATTCATTTTCCGTCAAAAATCTTCGATGAAATCCATTTTCCGTCGAAAAACTGCACATAATCAATTTCTTTTGCATTTACTTTATTCATCTGTTTTCGTCGGAATTTATTTTTTGTCGAAAAACTTCACAAAATCAATTTCTTTTGCATTTATTTTATTCATCCGTTTTCGACGGAATACATTTTTCGTCAAAAATCCTCAACGGAATCCATTTTTCATCGAAAAATTAATAAAATCAATTTCTTTTGCATTTATTTTATTCATCCATTTTCAACGGAATTCATTTTCCGTCAAAAATCTTCGACGGAATACATTTTTCGTCGAAAAACTTCTTAAAATCAATTTCTTTTGCATTTATTTTATTCATCCAATTTCGACGGAATCCGTTTTCCATCGAAAAATTTCACAATATCAATTTCTTTTGCATTTATTTTATTCATCCATTTTCGACGGAATTTATTTTCCGTTGAAAAACTTCACAAAATAAATTTCTTTTGCATTAATTTAATTCATCCATTTTCGACGGAATACATTTTCCGTCAAAAATCTTCGACGGAATCCATTTTGCGTAGAAAAACTCACAAAATCAATTTTCTTTGCATGTATTTTTTAATCCATTTTCGACGAAATCCTTTTTCCGTCGAAAAACTTCACAATCCATTTCTTTTGCATTTATTTTAGTCATCCGTTTTCGACGGAATACATTTTTCGTCAAAAATCTTCGACGGAATCCATTTTTCGACGAAAAACTTCATAAAATCAATTTCTTTTGCATTTATTTTATTCATCCATTTTCGACGGAATTCATTTTCTGTCAAAAATCCTCGACAGAATCCATTTTCCGTCGAAAAACTTCGCAAAATCAATTTCTTTTGCATTTATTTTA
Organism: Gastrolobium villosum; assembly: GCA_032173675.1. Lineage (NCBI taxonomy): Eukaryota > Viridiplantae > Streptophyta > Magnoliopsida > Fabales > Fabaceae > Gastrolobium > Gastrolobium villosum. The sequence continues at coordinate 13,487 of JAVKPL010008680.1, read as the reverse complement.
TTCATCCGTTTTCGACGGAATTCATTTTCCGTCAAAAATCTTCACAAAATCAATTTCTTTTGCATTTATTTTATTCATCCGTTTTCGACGGAATTCATTTTCCGTCAAAAATCTTCGACGGAATCCATTTTCCATCAAAAATCTTCTACGGAATCCATTTTCCGTCGAAAAACTTCAAAAAATCAATTTCTTTTGCATTTATTTTATTATTCCGTTTTCGACGAAATTCCTTATCTGTCGAAAAACTTCACAAAATCAATTTCTTTTGCATTTATTTTATTCATCCATTTTCGACGGAATTCATTTTCTGTCAAAAATCTTCGACGGAATCCATTTTCCGTCGAAAAACTTCACAAAATCAATTTCTTTTGCATTTATTTTATTCATCCTTTTTCGGTGGAATTCATTTTCCGTCAAAAATCTTCGACGGAATCCATTTTCCGTCGAAAAACTTCCCAAAAACAATTTCTTTTCATTTATTTTATTCATCCGTTTTCGCCGGAATTCATTTTCCGTCAAAAATCTTCGACAGAATCCATTTTCAATTAAAAATCTTCTTCGGAATCCATTTTCTGTCGAAAAACTTCAAAAAATCAATTTCTTTTAGTTTTATTTTATTAATCCATGTTCGACGGAATTCATTTTCCGTTGAAAAACTTCACAAAATAAATTTCTTTTGCACTAATTTAATTCATTCATTTTGGACGAAATACATTTTCTGTCAAAAATCTTCGACGGAATCCATTTTCCGTCGAAAAACATCACAAAATCAATTTCTTTTGCATTTATTTTATTCATCCATTTTCGACGAAATACATTTTCCGTAAAAAATCTTCGACAGAATCCATTTTCCGTCGAAAAACTTCACAAAATCAATTTCTTTTGCATTTATTTTATTCATCCGTTTTCGATGGAATTCATTTTCCGTCAAAAATCTTCGATGAAATCCATTTTCCGTCGAAAAACTGCACATAATCAATTTCTTTTGCATTTACTTTATTCATCTGTTTTCGTCGGAATTTATTTTTTGTCGAAAAACTTCACAAAATCAATTTCTTTTGCATTTATTTTATTCATCCGTTTTCGACGGAATACATTTTTCGTCAAAAATCCTCAACGGAATCCATTTTTCATCGAAAAATTAATAAAATCAATTTCTTTTGCATTTATTTTATTCATCCATTTTCAACGGAATTCATTTTCCGTCAAAAATCTTCGACGGAATACATTTTTCGTCGAAAAACTTCTTAAAATCAATTTCTTTTGCATTTATTTTATTCATCCATTTTCGACGGAATCCGTTTTCCATCGAAAAATTTCACAATATCAATTTCTTTTGCATTTATTTTATTCATCCATTTTCGACGGAATTTATTTTCCGTTGAAAAACTTCACAAAATGAATTTCTTTTGCATTAATTTAATTCATCCATTTTCGACGGAATACATTTTCCGTCAAAAATCTTCGACGGAATCCATTTTGCGTAGAAAAACTCACAAAATCAATTTTCTTTGCATGTATTTTATTAATCCATTTTCGACGAAATCCTTTTTCCGTCGAAAAACTTCACAATCCATTTCTTTTGCATTTATTTTAGTCATCCGTTTTCGACGGAATACATTTTTCGTCAAAAATCTTCGACGGAATCCATTTTTCGACGAAAAACTTCATAAAATCAATTTCTTTTGCATTTATTTTATTCATCCATTTTCGACGGAATTCACGGAATTCATTTTCTGTCAAAAATCCTCGACAGAATCCATTTTCCGTCGAAAAACTTCGCAAAATCAATTTCTTTTGCATTTATTTTATTCATCCGTTTTCGACGGAATTCATTTTCCGTCAAAAATCTTCACAAAATCAATTTCTTTTGCATTTATTTTATTCATCCGTTTTCGACGGAATTCATTTTCCGTCAAAAATCTTCGACGGAATCCATTTTCCATCAAAAATCTTCTACGGAATCCATTTTCCGTCGAAAAACTTCAAAAAATCAATTTCTTTTGCATATATTTTATTATTCCGTTTTCGACGAAATTCCTTATCTGTCGAAAAACTTCACAAAATCAATTTCTTTTGCATTTATTTTATTCATCCATTTTCGACGGAATTCATTTTTCGCCAAAAATCTTCGACGGAATCCATTTTCCGTCGAAAAACTTCACAAAATCAATTTCTTTTGCATTTATTTTATTCATCCTTTTTCGGTGGAATTCATTTTCCGTCAAAAATCTTCGACGGAATCCATTTTCCGTCGAAAAACTTCCCAAAATCAATTTCTTTTCATTTATTTTATTCATCCGTTTTCGCCGGAATTCATTTTCCGTCAAAAATCTTCGACAGAATCCATTTTCAATTAAAAATCTTCTTCGGAATCCATTTTCTGTCGAAAAACTTCAAAAAATCAATTTCTTTTAGTTTTATTTTATTAATCCATGTTCGACGGAATTCATTTTCCGTTGAAAAACTTCACAAAATAAATTTCTTTTGCACTAATTTAATTCATTCATTTTGGACGAAATACATTTTCTGTCAAAAATCTTCGACGGAATCCATTTTCCATCGAAAAACTTCACAAAATCAATTTCTTTTGCATTTATTTTATTCATCCATTTTCGACGGAATACATTTTCCGTAAAAAAACTTCGACAGAATCCATTTTCCGTCGAAAAACTTCACAAAATCAATTTCTTTTGCATTTATTTTATTCATCCGTTTTCGATGGAATTCATTTTCCGTCAAAAATCTTCGATGAAATCCATTTTCCGTCGAAAAACTGCACAAAATCAATTTCTTTTGCATTTATTTTATTCATCCATTTTCGACGGAATACATTTTCCGTAAAAAATCTTCGACAGAATCCATTTTCCGTCGAAAAACTTCACAAAATCAATTTCTTTTGCATTTATTTTATTCATCCGTTTTCGATGGAATCCATTTTCCGTCAAAAATCTTCGATGGAATCCATTTTCCGTCGAAAAACTGCACATAATCAATTTCTTTTGCATTTACTTTATTCATCTGTTTTCGTCGGAATTTATTTTCTGTCGAAAAACTTCACAACAATCAATTTCTTTTGAATTTATTTTATTCATCCGTTTTCGAAGGAATCCGTTTTACGTCGAAAAACTTCATAAAATCAATTTCTTTTGCATTTATTTTATTCATCCATTTTCGACCGAATTCATTTTCCGTCAAAAATCTTCGACGGAATCCATTTTCCATCAAAAATCTTCTACGAAATCCATTTTCCGTCGAAAAACTTCAAAAATAAATTTCTTTTACATTTATTTTATTAATCCATTTTCGACGGAATTCATTCTCCGTCCAAAATCTTCGACGGAATCCATTTTCCGTCGAAAAACTTCACAAAATCAATTTCTTTTGCATTTATTTTATTAATCCGTTTTCGACGAAAGTCTTTTTCCATCGAGAAACTTCACAAAATCAAGTTCTTTTGCATTTATTTTATTCATCCATTTTCGAAGGAATACATTTTTAGTCAAAAATCTTCGACGAAATTTATTTTCCATCGAAAATCTTCATAAAATCAATTTCTTTTGCATTTATTTTATTCATCCATTTTCGACGGAATTCATTTTCCGTCCAAAATCTTCACAAAATCAATTTCTTTTGCATTTATTTTATTCATCCATTTTCGACGGAATACATTTTTCGTCAAAAATCTTCGACGGAATCCATTTTCCGTCTATAAACTTCACAAAATCAATTTCTTTTGCATTTATTTTATTAATCCATTTTCGACGAAATTCTTTTTCCGTCGAAAAACTACACAAAATCAATTTCTTTTGCATTTATTTTATTCATCCATTTTCGACGGAATACATTTTCCGTCAAAAATCTTCGACGGAATCCATTTTTCGTCGAAAAACTTCACAAAATCAATTTCTTTTGCATTTATTTTATTCATCCATTTTCGACGGAATTCATTTTCAGTCAAAAATCTTCGACGGAATCTATTTTCCGTCGAATAACTTCACAAAATCAATTTCTTTTGCAATTATTTTATTCATCCATTTTCGACGGAATTCATTTTCCGTCAAAAATCTTCGACGGAATCCATTTTCCGTCGAAAAACTTCACAAAATCAATTTCTTTTGCATTTATTTTATTCATCCATTTTCGACGGAATTCATTTTCCGTCAAAAATCTTCGACGGAATCCATTTTCCGTCGAAAAACTTCACAAAATCAATTTCTTTTGCATTTATTTTATTCATCCGTTTTCGACGGAATACATTTTTCGTCAAAAATCCTCAACGGAATCCATTTTTCATCGAAAAATTAATAAAATCAATTTCTTTTGCATTTATTTTATTCATCCATTTTCAACGGAATTCATTTTCCGTCAAAAATCTTCGACGGAATACATTTTTCGTCGAAAAACTTCTTAAAATCAATTTCTTTTGCATTTATTTTATTCATCCATTTTCGACGGAATCCGTTTTCCATCGAAAAATTTCACAATATCAATTTCTTTTGCATTTATTTTATTCATCCATTTTCGACGGAATTTATTTTCCGTTGAAAAACTTCACAAAATAAATTTCTTTTGCATTAATTTAATTCATCCATTTTCGACGGAATACATTTTCCGTCAAAAATCTTCGACGGAATCCATTTTGCGTAGAAAAACTCACAAAATCAATTTTCTTTGCATGTATTTTATTAATCCATTTTCGACGAAATCCTTTTTCCGTCGAAAAACTTCACAATCCATTTCTTTTGCATTTATTTTAGTCATCCGTTTTCGACGGAATACATTTTTCGTCAAAAATCTTCGACGGAATCCATTTTTCGACGAAAAACTTCATAAAATCAATTTCTTTTGCATTTATTTTATTCATCCATTTTCGACGGAATTCATTTTCTGTCAAAAATCCTCGACAGAATCCATTTTCCGTCGAAAAACTTCGCAAAATCAATTTCTTTTGCATTTATTTTATTCATCCGTTTTCGACGGAATTCATTTTCCGTCAAAAATCTTCACAAAATCAATTTCTTTTGCATTTATTTTATTCATCCGTTTTCGACGGAATTCATTTTCCGTCAAAAATCTTCGACGGAATCCATTTTCCATCAAAAATCTTCTACGGAATCCATTTTCCGTCGAAAAACTTCAAAAAATCAATTTCTTTTGCATTTATTTTATTATTCCGTTTTCGACGAAATTCCTTATCTGTCGAAAAACTTCACAAAATCAATTTCTTTTGCATTTATTTTATTCATCCATTTTCGACGGAATTCATTTTCCGTCAAAAATCTTCGACGGAATCCATTTTCCGTCGAAAAACTTCACAAAATCAATTTCTTTTGCATTTATTTTATTCATCCTTTTTCGGTGGAATTCATTTTCCGTAAAAATCTTCGACGGAATCCATTTTCCGTCGAAAAACTTCACAAAATCAATTTCTTTTTCATTTATTTTATTCATCCGTTTTCGCCGGAATTCATTTTCCGTCAAAAATCTTCGACAGAATCCATTTTCAATTAAAAATCTTCTTCGGAATCCATTTTCTGTCGAAAAACTTCAAAAAATCAATTTCTTTTAGTTTTATTTTATTAATCCATGTTCGAAATTCATTTTCCGTTGAAAAACTTCACAAAATAAATTTCTTTTGCACTAATTTAATTCTTTTTTGCATTTACTTTATTCAAAAACTTCACAAAATCAATTTCTTTTGCATTTATTTTATTCATCCATTTTCGACGGAATACATTTTCCGTAAAAAAACTTCGACAGAATCCATTTTCCGTCGAAAAACTTCACAAAATCAATTTCTTTTGCATTTATTTTATTCATCCGTTTTCGATGGAATTCATTTTCCGTCAAAAATCTTCGATGGAATCCATTTTCCGTCGAAAAACTGCACATAATCAATTTCTTTTGCATTTATTTATCTTTATTCCACAAAATCAATTTCTTTTGCATTTATTTTATTCATCCGTTTTCGATGGATCTGTTTTCGTCGGCATTTACTTTATTCATCTGTTTTCTGTCGAAAAACTTCACAACAATCAATTTCTTTTGAATTTATTTTATTCATCCGTTTTCGAAGGAATCCGTTTTACGTCGAAAAACTTCATAAAATCAATTTCTTTTGCATTTATTTTATTCATCCATTTTCGACCGAATTCATTTTCCGTCAAAAATCTTCGACGGAATCCATTTTCCATCAAAAATCTTCTACGAAATCCATTTTCCGTCGAAAAACTTCAAAAATAAATTTCTTTTACATTTATTTTATTAATCCATTTTCGACGGAATTCATTCTCCGTCCAAAATCTTCGACGGAATCCATTTTCCGTCGAAAAACTTCACAAAATCAATTTCTTTTGCATTTATTTTATTAATCCGTTTTCGACGAAAGTCTTTTTCCATCGAGAAACTTCACAAAATCAATTTCTTTTGCATTTATTTTATTCATCCATTTTCGAAGGAATACATTTTTAGTCAAAAATCTTCGACGAAATTTATTTTCCATCGAAAATCTTCATAAAATCAATTTCTTTTGCATTTATTTTATTCATCCATTTTCGACGGAATTCATTTTCCGTCCAAAATCTTCACAAAATCAATTTCTTTTGCATTTATTTTATTCATCCATTTTCGACGGAATACATTTTTCGTCAAAAATCTTCGACGGAATCCATTTTCCGTCTATAAACTTCACAAAATCAATTTCTTTTGCATTTATTTTATTAATCCATTTTCGACGAAATTCTTTTTCCGTCGAAAAACTACACAAAATCAATTTCTTTTGCATTTATTTTATTCATCCATTTTCGACGGAATACATTTTCCGTCAAAAATCTTCGACGGAATCCATTTTTCGTCGAAAAACTTCACAAAATCAATTTCTTTTGCATTTATTTTATTCATCCATTTTCGACGGAATTCATTTTCAGTCAAAAATCTTCGACGGAATCTATTTTCCGTCGAATAACTTCACAAAATCAATTTCTTTTGCAATTATTTTATTCATCCATTTTCGACGGAATTCATTTTCCGTCAAAAATCTTCGACGGAATCCATTTTCCGTCGAAAAACTTCACAAAATCAATTTCTTTTGCATTTATTTTATTCATCCATTTTCGACGGAATTCATTTTCCGTCAAAAATCTTCGACGGAATCCATTTTCCGTCGAAAAACTTCACAAAATCAATTTCTTTTGCATTTATTTTATTCATCCGTTTTCGACGGAATACATTTTTCGTCAAAAATCCTCAACGGAATCCATTTTTCATCGAAAAATTAATAAAATCAATTTCTTTTGCATTTATTTTATTCATCCATTTTCAACGGAATTCATTTTCCGTCAAAAATCTTCGACGGAATACATTTTTCGTCGAAAAACTTCTTAAAATCAATTTCTTTTGCATTTATTTTATTCATCCATTTTCGACGGAATCCGTTTTCCATCGAAAAATTTCACAATATCAATTTCTTTTGCATTTATTTTATTAATCCATTTTCGACGGAATTTATTTTCCGTTGAAAAACTTCACAAAATAAATTTCTTTTGCATTAATTTAATTCATCCATTTTCGACGGAATACATTTTCCGTCAAAAATCTTCGACGGAATCCATTTTGCGTAGAAAAACTCACAAAATCAATTTTCTTTGCATGTATTTTATTAATCCATTTTCGACGAAATCCTTTTTCCGTCGAAAAACTTCACAATCCATTTCTTTTGCATTTATTTTAGTCATCCGTTTTCGACGGAATACATTTTTCGTCAAAAATCTTCGACGGAATCCATTTTTCGACGAAAAACTTCATAAAATCAATTTCTTTTGCATTTATTTTATTCATCCATTTTCGACGGAATTCATTTTCTGTCAAAAATCCTCGACAGAATCCATTTTCCGTCGAAAAACTTCGCAAAATCAATTTCTTTTGCATTTATTTTATTCATCCGTTTTCGACGGAATTCATTTTCCGTCAAAAATCTTCACAAAATCAATTTCTTTTGCATTTATTTTATTCATCCGTTTTCGACGGAATTCATTTTCCGTCAAAAATCTTCGACGGAATCCATTTTCCATCAAAAATCTTCTACGGAATCCATTTTCCGTCGAAAAACTTCAAAAAATCAATTTCTTTTGCATTTATTTTATTATTCCGTTTTCGACGAAATTCCTTATCTGTCGAAAAACTTCACAAAATCAATTTCTTTTGCATTTATTTTATTCATCCATTTTCGACGGAATTCATTTTCCGTCAAAAATCTTCGACGGAATCCATTTTCCGTCGAAAAACTTCACAAAATCAATTTCTTTTGCATTTATTTTATTCATCCTTTTTCGGTGGAATTCATTTTCCGTCAAAAATCTTCGACGGAATCCATTTTCCGTCGAAAAACTTCCCAAAATCAATTTCTTTTCATTTATTTTATTCATCCGTTTTCGACGGAATTCATTTTCCGTCAAAAATCTTCGACGGAATCCATTTTCCATGAAAAATCTTCTTCGGAATCCATTTTCCGTCGAAAAACTTCAAAAAATCAATTTCTTTTAGTTTTATTTTATTAATCCATGTTCGACGGAATTCATTTTCCGTTGAAAAACTTCACAAAATAAATTTCTTTTGCACTAATTTAATTCATTCATTTTGGACGAAATACATTTTCTGTCAAAAATCTTCGACGGAATCCATTTTCCGTCGAAAAACTTCACAAAATCAATTTCTTTTGCATTTATTTTATTAATCCGTTTTCGACGAAAGTCTTTTTCCATCGAGAAACTTCACAAAATCAATTTCTTTTGCTTTTATTTTATTCATCCATTTTAGACGGAATACATTTTTAGTCAAAAATCTTCGACGGAATTAATTTTCCATCGAAAATCTTCATAAAATCAATTTCTTTTGCATTTATTTTATTCATCCATTTTCGACGGAATTCATTTTCCGTCCAAAATCTTCACAAAATCAATTTCTTTTGCATTTATCTTATTCATCCGTTTTCGACGGAATACATTTTTCGTCAAAAATCTTCAACGGAATCCATTTTTCGTCGAAAAACTTCATAAAATCAATTTCTTTTGCATTTATTTTATTCATCCATTTTCGACGGAATTCATTTTCCATCAAAAATCTTCGACGGAATCCATTTTCCGTCTAAAAACTTCACAAAATCAATTTCTTTTGCATTTATTTTATTAATCCATTTTCGACGAAATTCTTTTTCCGTCGAAAAACTTCACAAAATCAATTTCTTTTGCATTTATTTTATTCATCCATTTTCGACGGAATACATTTTCCGTCAAAAATCTTCGACGGAATCCATTTTGAGTCGAAAAACTTCGTAAAATCAATTTCTTTTGCATTTATTTTATTCATCCATTTTCGACGGAATCTATTTTCCGTCGAATAACTTCACAAAATCAATTTCTTTTGCATTTATTTTATTCATCCATTTTCGACGGAATTCATTTTCCGTCAAAAATCTTCGACGGAATCCATTTTCCGTCGAAAAACTTCACAAAATCAATTTCTTTTGCATTTATTTTATTCATCCATTTTCGACGGAATTCATTTTCCGTCAAAAATCTTCGACGGAATCCATTTTCCGTCGAAAAACTTCACAAAATCAATTTCTTTTGCATTTATTTTATTCATCCGTTTTCGACGGAATACATTTTTCGTCACAAATCCTCAACGGAATCCATTTTTCATCGAAAAATTAATAAAATCAATTTCTTTTGCATTTATTTTATTCATCCATTTTCAACGGAAATCATTTTCCGTCAAAAATCTTCGACGGAATCCATTTTTCGTCGAAAAACTTCTTAAAATCAATTTCTTTTGCATTTATTTTATTCATCCATTTTCGACGGAATCCGTTTTCCATCGAAAAATTTCACAATATCAATTTCTTTTGCATTTATTTTATTCATCCATTTTCGACGGAATTTATTTTCCGTTGAAAAACTTCACAAAATAAATTTCTTTTGCATTAATTTAATTCATCCATTTTCGACGGAATACATTTTCCGTCCAAAATCTTCGACGGAATCCATTTTGCGTCGAAAGACTCACAAAATCAATTTTCTTTGCATTTATTTTATTAATCCATTTTCTACGAAATCCTTTTTCCGTCGAAAAACTTCACAATCAATTTCTTTTGCATTTATTTTAGTCATCCGTTTTCGACGGAATACATTTTTCGTCAAAAATCTTCGACGGAATCCATTTTTCGACGAAAAACTTCATAAAATCAATTTCTTTTGCATTTATTTTATTCATCCATTTTCGACGGAATTCATTTTCTGTCAAAAATCCTCGACAGAATCCATTTTCCGTCGAAAAACTTCGCAAAATCAATTTCTTTTGCATTTATTTTATTCATCCGTTTTCGACGGAATTCATTTTCCGTCAAAAATCTTCACAAAATCAATTTCTTTTGCATTTATTTTATTAATCCGTTTTCGACGGAAAACATTTTTCGTCAAAAATCTTCAACGAAATATATTTTGCGTCGAAAAACTTCATAAAGTCAATTTCTTTTGCATTTATTTTATTCATCCGTTTTCGACGGAATTCATTTTCCATCAAAAATCTTCTACGGAATCCATTTTCCGTCGAAAAACTTCAAAAAATCAATTTCTTTTGCATTTATTTTATTATTCCGTTTTCGACGGAATTCCTTATCTGTCGAAAAACTTCACAAAATCAATTTCTTTTGCATTTATTTTATTCATCCATTTTCGACGGAATTCATTTTCCGTCAAAAATCTTCGACGGAATCCATTTTCCGTCGAAAAACTTCACAAAATCAATTTCTTTTGCATTTATTTTATTCATCCTTTTTCGGTGGAATTCATTTTCCGTCAAAAATCTTCGACGGAATCCATTTTCCGTCGAAAAACTTCCCAAAATCAATTTCTTTTCATTTATTTTATTCATCCGTTTTCGACGGAATTCATTTTCCGTCAAAAATCTTCGACGTAATCCATTTTCCATGAAAAATCTTCTTCGGAATCCATTTTCCGTCGAAAAACTTCAAAAAATCAATTTCTTTTAGTTTTATTTTATTAATCCATGTTCGACGGAATTCATTTTCCGTTGAAAAACTTCACAAAATAAAATTCTTTTGCACTAATTTAATTCATTCATTTTGGACGAAATACATTTTCTGTCAAAAATCTTCGACGGAATCCATTTTCCGTCGAAAAACTTCAAAAATCAATTTCTTTTGCATTTATTTTATTCATCCATTTTCGACGGAATTCATTTTCCATCAAAAATCTTCGACGGAATGCATTTTCCGTCTAAAAACTTCACAAAATAAATTTCTTTTGCATTTATTTTATTCATCCATTTTCGATGGAATTCATTTTCCGTCAAAAATCTTCGATGGAATCCATTTTCCGTCAAAAATCTTCGATGGAATCCATTTTCCGTCGAAAAACTGCACATAATCAATTTCTTTTGCATTTACTTTATTCATCTGTTTTCGTCGGAATTTGTTTTCTGTCGAAAAACTTCACAAAATCAACTTCTTTTGAATTTATTTTATTCATCCGTTTTCGAAGGAATCCGTTTTTCGTCGAAAATCTTCATAAAATCAATTTCTTTTGCGTTTATTTTATTCATCCATTTTCGACCGAATTCATTTTCCGTCAAAAATCTTCGACGGAATCCATTTTCCATCAAAAATCTTCTACGGAATCCATTTTCCGTTGAAAAACTTCAAAAATCAATTTCTTTTACATTTATTTTATTAATCCATTTTCGACGGAATTCATTCTCCGTCCAAAATCTTCGACGGAATCCATTTTCCGTCTATAAACTTCACAAAATCAATTTCTTTTGCATTTATTTTATTTATCCATTTTCGACGAAATTCTTTTTCCGTCGAAAAACTTCACAAAATCAATTTCTTTTGCATTTATTTTATTCATCCATTTTCGACGGAATACATTTTCCGTCAAAAATCTTCGACGGAATCCATTTTGCGTCGAAAAACTCACAAAATCAATTTTCTTTGCATTTATTTTATTAATCCTTTTTCCGTAGAAAAACTTCACAATCAATTTCTTTTGCATTTATTTTAGTCATCCGTTTTCGACGGAATACATTTTTCGTCAAAAATCTTCGACGGAATCCATTTTTCGTCGAAAAACTTCATAAAATCAATTTCTTTTGCATTTATTTTATTCATCCATTTTCGACTGAATTCATTTTCTGTCAAAAATCTTCGACGGAATCCATTTTCCGTCGAAAAACTTCGCAAAATCAATTTCTTTTGCATTTATTTTATTCATCCGTTTTCGACGGAAATCATTTTCCGTCAAAAATTTTCACAAAATCAATTTCTTTTGCATTTATCTTATTAATCCGTTTTCGACGGAAAGCATTTTTCGTCAAAAATCTTCGACGAAATCTATTTTGCGTCGAAAAACTTCATAAAGTCGATTTCTTTTGCATTTATTTTATTCATCCATTTTCGATGGAATACATTTTCCGTCCAAAATCTTCGACGGAATCCATTTTGCGTCGAAAAACTCACAAAATCAATTTTCTTTGCATTTATTTTATTAATCCATTTTCGACGAAATCCTTTTTCCGTCGAAAAACTTCACAATCAATTTCTTTTGCAATTATTTTAGTCATCCTGTAACATCCCGCATAATTAGTAATATACATAAGTACTATATGTTATAGGTACATGTATAGAATTCGGATTTATGGTGTAGGTTTGATGGTCTGCTAATTGTTCGATCTTTATCCTTGGATAAGACTAAGGTAATTAATTAAATTAAATCATAGGAGGATACATATGTAGACATGTGAATTTAATCATATGAGGAATATATATGTCACTAATGGACTTGTGTGTGTTATAAGGTTTTTGTGTGTGGGCTAGTGTGTGTGGATTTGCCACCCTTAGCCTTGTCTTATTGAATCCTTTGTGTGTGTGGCCTATGGCCTGTCCCTAGTTCCAACCTAAACCTCCACTAAGCCTTGTCCAACAAGGTTGTTTGTGCATCTAAGGCTCCTCACATGGCTTGATGTAAATTCCTCCTTGATTACGCACAAGGAGAGTAATTAGGACCTAAAAATCTGCCATTTTCCCTTGATTAAACCGCCACCTCACCTTGATTATGCATAACTTGATTTTTATTTATTGCAATTGTAGTCACATGTGCCTTTAAGCATGATATTAGGTCTCATTTTTTCTGCATTGGGCGCACATCTGGGGACTTGTAACCATGGACGACAATTTGTGTCACCAAGATTGCATAACTTGTTGACTTGGATAACCACTTACACCCTCCATCATGACACTGCATTGTGCAGATTTTTGGTAAGCTTTTGCAGCCCTTCATGAGTCAAATCTCCTCCTCCTTCCACATGCATCATAAGAAGATTTTTTTGGCTGAAACTTCTCTTTCCCATGCGCACATGGACTGCACCTATGCAGATTTTAGGCTGTCACATATGACACTTCCTTTCAC
>JAVKPL010008679.1:0-33349 GCA_032173675.1 Gastrolobium villosum | reverse complement strand
CAGCATGCAGACGTGGCATTTGTTGATGTGTCATCTTCATGCTGTACTGACATAACCAGCATGGTATTGACAGGATCCAGCTGGCAAGTGGGCGCTGAAGCAGAGCATGAAACATCCCAATCTTTTAAGAATTTCAGGTTCCGATGGGAAATGAGAGGAGGGATATTTTTACTACCAAAATTTTCTACTATTAATTTACTATCTATCTAATCACCATTGGATCAATATTTTCTCTTTTTTCAAATTTTTTTTAACATTCTCTCTTTAATTCAATGGTGATTAGATTGGTAGTAAGTTAATAGTAGAAAATTGTGGTAGTAAGAATATCCTCCCTCGTTAAACAATATTTAAAATATATCATTAATTAAATTAAAATTGAAATAACTCAAATCCATACATGTAATAAGATTATCTTGATGAAGGAAGACATATATAAATTTTTTCAAAATTCCATAACAATTAATTATAGCATCTGTTGAGTTATGATGAAATTTATTGTGTTTTGTTAAAATGACACATAATAGATTATACTTTATTTTATTCTAAAAATACTTTAAAATCTCTCGGTTAAAAAATGCAAAACGGACAGTGTGTCAGAAGAAAGAGTAATTTATTATATATCATTTTACATGACTACAAAAAATTTCTTACACACATAACATTTTGTGGGGACCGCAACAAAAAAAATACTCTGACATATAAAACGAATCTCGATAACATAACACAATTATTTTTCCTATAGAATCCTAACTTTTATCACTGGCCGTCAAAGTATTATTATTATTATTTATTTTTTTTTTTGTAGAAATCGAATCTATAATTCCATCAGTCACAAGACTCGACTCTTGAACTAGAGTTGGCTTATCAAGTAAGCTACATATTGGGTTAATGCTTTCGCTCTTTATTGTATACATCTGTTTATTCATCGCTGACACCCTGGACCTTACCATAATGTCTATATATTATAATAACGACAATAAGCCCTTGTACTAAATAAAAGTATAGAGTAGGGCATCGTTGCTTATCCCAATATTCCATCGTGCATCTTTCATCTTTTTCCTTTCTCTTTTCACACTCCAAGAATACTATTTACCGTGTGCTTCAAAATTCAAACTGTTTTCTCCACGTTTACCATTCTACCTTTACCATGAGTTGTACACGTTTACTGATGTGTCGTAATGTTTGTCTATAAAGTATAAACAAATTTTCTGGAGACGGAATAAAATTTGCAATAAGGAACATTTTGCTACGATTCAATAAATTATTTACCTGACTAGCATGTCAATAGTAAAAATTTCTGGAATGTCACACGACATAATTCATTACACTGTGCAGCAAATTATATTTGCAAGTAATTCGTTACACAGTGTAACGAAATATACCATGTCAGGCTGCACAGTCAGCAAAAATGACATGTGTTAAGCTCGTAGTAATTCGCTACACTGTGTAACGAATTATGTTTGTATTGCTGCCAGCTTGACACATGTCATTTTTGCTGACTGTGCACATTGACATGGTATATTTCGCTACTCTGTATAGCAAATTACTTGCAAACATAATTCGCTGCACAGTGTAGCGAATTATGTAACGTGACATTTCGGAAATTTTTACCGTTGACGTGACAATCAGATAAATAATTTACTGAAATATGACTGTTGACGTAAATAGTAAATAATTTACTGAAATGTGACAAAATAGTCAGTCTCCCGTACAATTTTATCTTCTCCACACGTACGAAAGCGGATGAGGCTATGCGAAAAGAGATAAATAAAATTTAACAAAAAGACTCTACTCGCATTTATGAGTGTGTACAAATTATCCAAATTGAAATTGAATAAAACTTCTTGCAACAAGCCTAATATTTATTTTTTTTTTCTTCTATTTATTATTCTCTAATATCATTAGATTAAAAAAAAGAGAAAAGATAAATATTAATTAAGATTATGATCTAATGATCTTTTAAAGTGATAGATAAAGATAGATAGAAAAAAATAGGTAAAATAACCTATCACATATTTAAATTACAAATTTAAATAAGAAAATAATGACATGGTAGGCGAATTATGGAAGCTTTTATAAGGGAAAAATACGTGTCATTTTAAAGAAGAAGGTAAAGTTATGTCATTTTAAGTGAGAGAAAGAGATATATAAAGGAGGAGAGAAAGTAGACAAAAATAAATAAAGATATGGATTCTACCTCTTTGAGAGTAAAATGATATAAATATATCATTTAAAAGGATAAATATTTTTCCCTTTTTATAATTACGGAAGTTCCGAATTCAACAATGGGTTTGGCCAAATTTTAGAGATTCAAATTAGGAATATAATCCTAATCATTAAAATGAGGGCCTACATCAAGTCTTCTAATTAGGTAATTTTCGCCTAACAAAAGAGAACTAAGAATCCTAATTCTTGGCCACCTACCATTTAAAAGAGAAATATTAAACTCATCACAATTGTATATGTTTATATAAATTTAATGTTTCTCTTACAAATTATCTTCCGTAATGCACGAAAATGAATGGAATACTTTATAAGGAGAGAAAGAGAAGAAAAAAAAAACCATCGAAACACTTCCTATATATATAATGAGATACTTATCATTAATTGATGATGAATGAGTCAAGAGAAATAAAATAGCTTTAGGTCCCTAACAAGTACCAAACATATCATAATCCATCTAAACTGCAAAATTAATTTACACAAGAGGAGACACAGACATTTAAACACCCCCCAAAAAAATTTAAACAAAACATTAAAAAAAAAATGGCAATTAGAAAACGAGTAGCCAATAAGCATATGCTTAAAACAAACACATAAAAACAAAACTTGTTTCCCCAAACTCAACCGCAAGAGTTTATTTTCGGTTTAATACAAGTACTTCCTTATTAAAAAGAAAAAAAAATTAGGATATGACAAAAAAAAAATAAAAATAAATAAATACTATTTTTGGTCCTTACCAAATTTCACGATGCCCGTTTTAGTCCTTAGCAAATAAGAAGACTATTCGCGATCCTAAAAAATTCAAAATAGACCCATTTAGTTGAAATCGTGGTCCTTACAAATTCAAAAGAGACCCACAATTGTCTCCAAAAAGATTAAAATGAATCCACTTTGAATTTCTTAGGAACCACGAATAATTTTTTTATTTGGTAGGGACTAAAGTGGACATCATAAATTTTCTGAAGAGAGTAAAGGGTATGAACTCAAAAAATAATTATAAAAATAAAAAAATAATTTTTTTTATATTTAACAAAAAGAGGAGGGATATTCTCACTACCAAGATTTTTCACTACCAACTTACTACCTATCTAATCACTATTAGATTAACATTTTCTCTCTCTTCAATTTTTTTTAATATTCTATCTCTTTGATCCAATGGTGATGAGAGAGTAGTAAGTTAGTAGTAAGAATTTTTAGTAGTTAGAATATTCTCACTCTAGTAAAAATAGTAAAATATGTGTCATTTTAAATGATGTAAAGTTGAGTTATTTTAAGAAAAAAAAAAAGATAAATTAAGAGAGAGAGAGAGAGTGAAAAAATAATTAAAGATATGAGTGTCAGTAAAAATGACACTAAGTCATGTGAATTAAATTTTTCTCAATAAAAAATGTTACTGACAATATTTTCAAACCGCAGTTCCTTTACGATAGACGCGTAGACTAGTCATACATGGCTTGCTGTTCCCGCCGCCCCTTCTCTCTCTACCATTATTTCTCTTTCTAGAAATAACCATTAACACAACCCAAGAAGGTTCTTTCTTATAAAAACCACCAACACAAGAAGCACCAGCAGAAATTAGGTTCTCATTCTAGATTCTGCAGCTCTACAACACAATGGCAAAATCCAAAAATAATGCAAAGAAGTTGTCATACATCTCAGTCCCTTCACAGATCATCAACTCAATATCATCTTCTTCTCTTCAATCTCTGCTTGAATCACCCAAGAAATCTGCAAGAAACTCAAAGTTTTTTACTTTCACCAACTTCAAGAACCCAAGACTATTTTTTTCCACTCTCTTTATCCTTTGTTTCTTTGGCATGCTCAAGTTTGGCTTCAATATGGAAATCCCATTATCTCCATACCCATGTGCCACAACCTTCCCACAACTTTCAATCTCAAATGGGCATTCAAAATCCAAACTTGGGGTTGCCTCACTGAAAGATGAAGTTTTGAATGGTGCTACTACTATGTCACAGCCTCTGATTGCCAATGTGCAATTACAAGCACAGGACAAGGATGATGAAGTTAAAAAGAGTGAGTTTTGGATGCAACCAAATGGGTTGGGGTACAAGCCTTGTTTGGATTTCACAAGGGATTATAGAAGAGCAAGTGAAGGGATAGTGAAAAACAGAAGAAAGTACCTTATGGTTGTGGTTTCTGGAGGGATGAACCAACAAAGGAATCAGATTGTTGATGCTGTTGTCATTGCTAGAATTCTTGGGGCTTCTTTGGTTGTCCCTATATTGCAAGTCAACGTCATTTGGGGAGATGAAAGGTAAAAAATTTCTTGTTCATAATCTGTGATGATCTTTCATGTTGGATCATTTTAAGAAATGAAGAGTTGGGTTTGGTTGGTTATCAATTAAATGTTATAAATTTGGACTAAATCTTCATAAAGACCACCAATGGAGCCGAAGCATAAGCATAGGTTTAGTTTCTGCGCAAACGCAAAATCTTCTTCTTGGTACTTTCCAGTTGTTAACGTTTGCTATTATTTATGTCGTTCCTTATTGGTGTGTTTTCAGTGAATTTGCTGATATATTTGATTTGGAGCACTTCAAGAATGTTCTTGCTAATGATGTACGAGTGGTTTCAGCATTGCCATCAACGCACCTGATGACAAGGCCAGTGGAGGGAAGCCCTCCCCTTCATGTCACTCCAAGTTGGATCCGTTCACGCTATCTCAAAAGAGTAAGAGCTCATTTCTCTTCTTGTGTTTTGTTCCTGTGAGCATACACAAAGTTGTACTTAATAGGCTTTAGCTTCTCCAAGTTGAGTCCTAAAATGTTACCTATTGAGATATATAAAACCATTAATGTATCCACACCCAATAGCTTAAGCTTTTGGGTTGAATTGGTTATTTACATGGTATCATAGCCTCGCTACCCCAACTTTCTCTTGTGGAATTTCTTAGCACAGGTAGGTTGGGCCTGTTGTATCATCCACTCTTCAAGCCCAATGGGCTTTTGTGTGAGGGGGCGTGTTGAGATATATAGTCCCATATTGGTTGTATGAGCAACTAATGTGGAGTTTATAAGGCTTTGTGCACTCCCACCCTTTGAGCTAGTTTTTGGGGTTGTGTATCTCAAGCTTCTTTACATTGCCTATAGTGTTTGTATAGCTCTGTGTTAATTTCACAAATGATCATTTCATGGATGACATAAAGATTAACAATACCATAATAAGAGTTCAGTTTTGTACACAAATAATTAGAGCCCTCCATATCAATTTATTGACTGTAATCCGTTTATGTTGTCAATGTGTTAACTTGTATCAATTCTGCAATGTTAACTAAGGAAAGCTTTGACTTGCAATGTTTAACATGATTCTTCTTGTCCTGTGCAGCTCAACAGAGAAGGCGTTTTGCTTTTACGTGGTTTGGATTCAAGGCTGTCGAAGGATCTTCCTTCTGATCTTCAGAAGCTTCGTTGCAAGGTATAGCAAAAAAAAGAAAAGATTAACACTCACCCCTTGGAACTTCATTTATGTGACAATTAATAGTAGATTCTAAGTGTTCTCACCTATCTTTCAGGTTGCTTTTAATGCATTAAGGTTTGCAAAGCCAGTTCAGGAACTTGGTAACAAAATTGCAGATAGAATGAAAAGCAAGGGACCTTACCTTGCTCTTCATCTAAGAATGGAAAAGGATGTGTGGGTGAGGACTGGTTGTCTACCTGGTCTGAGTCCTGAGTATGATGAGATTGTAAATAGTGAGAGGATACAACGGCCAGAGCTCTTAACAGCAAGATCAAGCATGACTTACCATGATAGAAAAATGGCTGGTCTGTGCCCCTTGAATGCTATGGAGGTTACCAGGTAAATATAATCCTTCTATTTTTGAATAGGTTTAAGGGTTCTTCTTAGAATTAGTGTGACATGTTTTTCTAATTGATTTTCTCTTTTTAATTTCATATATAGGTTGCTTAAAGCTCTAGGAGCTCCAAAAAATGCAAAAATTTATTGGGCTGGAGGACAACCATTGGGTGGAAAAGAGGCTTTGCATCCATTAATCAATGAGTTTCCACATCTTTACAATAAGGAAGATCTTGCCTTGCCTGGAGAACTAGAACCATTTGCAAAGAAAGCTTCTCTAATGGCTGCCATAGATTACATTGTCTCTGAGAAGAGTGATGTTTTCATGCCATCTCATGGAGGAAATATGGGCCATGCAATTCAGGTATGATTATAAGTAATTCTTTGCAACTTTAAGAAACTCATGTAGTTGGCTGTTTGCATAATTATATGGTAATCATGCATATGGGGAAGGTTATACTTACAAACTTTTTTGTTTACAAACTACATTAAGTACGACCGGTCATACTTCAATCCTGAAGTGTACGACCGGTCGTACTTAGTGTAATTTGCAAAAAAAGTTTGTAAACGGATTCCCATGCATATATACTTAATCTAGAGTCTTTATGTGACAATTTCTGATTTCTGAAACTAAATGTTATTTCAGGGTCACCGGGCTTATGCAGGGCACAAGAAATATATAACCCCAAACAAACGACACATGCTCCCTTATTTTCTGAATTCTTCCCTCCCTGAAGCAGAGTTCAACAGGATTATCACGGAATTGCATGAGGATTCATTGGGGCAGCCAGAACTCAGGACTAGCAAGAGTGGGAGGGATGTTACCAAATATCCTGCACCTGTGTGCATGTGCAATGACTCACATTATCATTCCTTATTGTAAATTTAATACCAAAGCTTCTGGTATGAAGATTACATGGAAATGGATGCCCAAACGATTTTGATCCTTTGGGAACTACTTGAGGTGACTTTCAGGGCAACAACTGTTCTTAAGAGCACCATTTTTGAAGAGAGCTATAGTGTCAACCACGTCTCTCCTTTAATGTGTATGTGACTGTGTGAAGCAATGTAGATTTCCATCAGTCAGTGATATATTAAAGTAATACACAGTAGATCATTCTTTGATTTTTTACACAAATTATAAAGTTTGTATAGGATACATGATACTCTTGTTATGTGTAATTCTTTTTAGTACATTACGAAGCCTTGTACATATCTGTGTTAAATTTTCAGTTTTGTATTTAGTTACTTGATATTATAAGATCACCTTATGCTACCAGTTAATTCGGCTGTAGGAACTTTACTCAAGTTCCAAATGAGAAGGATCGGAACATGATTAGGAGAGTTTTAAAATAGGGGAAATTATATTTTTATGTTACATGAGATTCATTTCTCATGTTACACTCACATAAAAAGATGTGTGTTTTTTTTTCTCTTTTTTTTTTTTAATTGGTGGACTTCACTTTATTTATATCAGAACATAAGATAACTTTCAAAGCCCTATCAAATATTAGTAGAGGAGAAAAATATTGTAAATAATCTAATGGCAACTTTCATAAGATGAAACGTACTGCATTGTTGCTGTTCAATAAATAAATTAAACAGGCTGTCATTGTGTGTGGGGTTCATGAATGCAAATAACAAGAAATTAGGTAGGACCACTCCACTTGTTACCAAAGGTTTGGCTTTTTAATAGTTAAGGTGAAATATTCACTTGCAATTTTCTCATCACAAAAATGCCAATATCTGTTATATTCAGATTGGTGAAAATGACAACATTTGGCAGGTAAATCCCACGCCTTGTTCGATGCTATTTGGAGTGGAAGCTTATCATTTTATTCTTAAGGTAGGATTGGGATGCTATCTGGGACGAATTTCATATGAAATAGGATACGATATTGGCTTCAGAATTCAGACGCTCATGGTCATCAACTAAGTTAAACAACATCAAAACTTACTCTGGTTGTCCTAGAATTGTCAAATTCCAAATAACTGGTTAAACTCTTTAAACCGTGTCATCTTTTGTAGAAATTGGCCAAAATGGTGATAGGAACGGCAACATTTCCTATTATGATCAGTGTTGTTGGCACTAACTGAGCAGAAGTAATTTTCTGATCAAGGTCCTTCACTTCTGCAAACACCTCTATATATAATTGCATTAAAATGTATAATCAGTTATAACAGAACATAGTAACCTAAAAAGTCGAACCTAAAAGCATCAACAGGGCATAAACTAGTTATGACAGTATCTATTGATCAGTCCTCAACATCAGTTACGATTCTGAAGCTCAAAAATAAGATCCTGGCCATTTATATTCAGTGCTAGATCCAAAAGCAAAACATTTACAGGGTCTTTCCCTGCAGCAATGATGTCAAATTTGAGTTTCTGCAAACGGAAAGGGTGGTAGAAACATAAAATGTAGAAACAACACGAAACGTAAAGTTTCTACTTTCTACTACTTAAGGTCAAGATATAAAATCATATATATGCATGTAAAAAAAATATCACATAATGAACATGTGTGTTAAACTACTTATCTATCTAAAAAGGAAAATCATTTTTGATAACCAAGTATCAAAACTATAAACAATGATAACTAACAAGTAATGGATAACCAATCTCCTTTAATTGCTTCGTACACTCTGCAGATTTTGGATCATCACTCATCAGGATATAATTCTACTTCTTTTAATGCACATAATGATCGAAAAATACAAAATGATTCTCACAGCATAACTTATAATAGAATTGCAGCTTTATAAGACATAATTATAAAAGACATATATCCAAACAAAAAGATATCAAGGTACTGTGAATATGATTTGGGAAAAACTTTTTAAATTTCTTTTTTTTGTAAATCTTTTTTAAAAAAAAAAATTCATTTTAAGTAAAAATGGTAAAAACATAAATTTTTACGTTTTTATACGCGTTTTTTATCAGTTTTTACCAATGACCGCTTTTACTTGTGTTTTAACACGCACCACTATAATAAAAACGTAAAAACATAAGTTTTTATATTAGTTTTTGACAACAATGGCCTGCAGTGCCCGGCACATACACTTTCTCACACTCACATCTAATATTTTATCATTAAATAGTCTATGCAACAAAATATAACAAGATGATGAAAAAAAAAATTAATAGTTCTAACACTTGTCAAACTTCAGAATTATCTGATAATGTATAAACCAATTGGCAAACTCGTCAAACTCGTATCTATATTCAATAAAAACCATAGCAATTCAAGGCACAGTAAATTAGTCCAATGAAACAATACAGTCAACCATGCTTCACGAGACCTTTCGAGAAAGGTTCTTCATGCCATAACCAATACACTTGAGAAAAACTGACTGTGAATTCGGATCTGGTTTGATGATAAACTTCAAATTCAGAAAATCTCTGATGTTTCTGAGAGTTTCAACCCCATGCTGTGAAAGTTTTCCAACACGAACTTTGGAAACATCTTGGGGACATAGAGCGCAAAGAAGAAATAACAAACCCTATAAACCAGAAAAAAAAAAAAAAAAAGTATTAGGAGAACTCTCAACTCCAGCAAATGGAGATCTGCAAACTCCTTCAAAACCCCATGTGAAAAAATAAAGTTAAAGTAGCTAGTGATTTCAGCACCAAAGAATAGCATTTATGCCGTGCCTACTAAGTTCAATACATGTGCGCCGTTGGCAGTCAGAAAAACTCAAAACGAAACAAAATCAGAACATTTGTTAGCCTCCAATAACACAAGTTAATAAAAGGAGAAATTTTCCAAAGATATGGGTGGATATTAGAAAGGGCAGAGGGGGTAATATCAAGCAAATTTTGTTGACATGGCAAAAGAAGGTATCATTGATGAGAATGAACTGAACTGTCACAATTGGACAGGTATCAGTCAAATGAAAATTGTGTAGAGAAAGGAGTGATCTCAGGGCATGGGAGAGCGCATTTCTAGTTTTCCACAGCAATTTTTATTTTTATTTTTTCTTTCTATCAGATCATGGCTTTTAACTGTAAGAAGACTACCTCTATTTTCTATCTGTTTAGTACAACATGGGATCATAGTTTCTAAGGAGTTTACCTCCATATTTCTATCTATTTCATTCCAGTATCTATATTTGGTTTAAAAAAAAAAAAAACTAAAATAAAAACAGGCTGAAATTGCTGACATACTAACCTGATGTGTTGAATCTACCACTCCACCTTGAGTTATCTCCCCTATTAAAACATTAGCAATTCCCATACCAACTTCATCCGGAGGCATCAGACTTTTTTTAACATCATCCTCAAGGCCAGAAGTATCTTCACCCCTGACATGAGAAACAGCAGTATCTGCAGAGATGAAGCAACCAGTAGTAGTCTCCGCAACCAGAGAAATTCCAAATCCAGGAGAGCTGCGCCAACAAATAACCAATTAAACAAAAAGGAATTATATTTTCATGCAATAAAATGATTTTCCTAATTTCTACCAAATATATTTCCAAATTTCAAATTAAACATTTCATCAAATGAATCATACTTTCCAGCCGGTGGACCTGATCTGTGATCAGAAAAAATGTGCACATCTGAAAGTAACGGATTGACTATTCCACGCACAGCTTTGATCATGCTATTTTCAAACTGAACGGACACTCGGACCGAAAATGTTACTCCCCTAATCCTCTTAACAAATCCCTCATCAATCCAATTAACTGCCTACTAGGACGAACACACTTATAAGATAACAAAATAAACTCAAACAAAAAGATCAAAAATTAAGAAACTCACCGTTAAATTTTGAACAACAGGAATCGACAAAATAACTTCGCCACCACCATTTGGAGGTAGTCCACGACTTACTACTTTAATATCCAAACCTTCGGAAGGAACCCCAAAACGCTTTAATATAGGCAAAGCAGTAGATTTGAAGACATCAACTGACGGATCCTTAGAATCATTAGTGATTCCTGATAACAATAAAATCAACAGTTTCACTTTAAATCCTTAGGATATCTTCTAAATGGTCCTTCTATTCTAGCTTTGAAGCTCTTGTACACTTTCTTTATCAATTTTTTTTTAATGTCCTCATAAAGAACAAACATTAAATTCAAATGGTGATAATAATACCTTTGAGGCTAATGGTGAGAGGTTGTTTTGCAAACAAACCAAGTACGATGAGTGGCTCCAAAAAATAACCAATGGATCGAGTTAGTCCACAGTCATGTGAAGAGCGTTGTCTGCCACCTATAATAGTTCCTGGTTTGTATTTTACCTTGGTACCTGTTCAGCCCATACCAATGACAATGAAACCCTAATTTGACAACTAAACTTGATTAATAAACAAAGATTTACCAGTTTCGTTGATTTTGACAACACAATCATCGCAAATAGTCTCGAACAACCGGAGGAGTGAAATCTCGTGCTTGCGAAGACCAGGTTCAGAAGTTTCATCGGCGCGTATATCCTCGATGAGAATGGGAGTGGAAGAAAGCGTGGAGAGAAGCAACCTTTGCCTGAAGCTCTGGCTTCCCTTCAGCACCTTGTGACCGGTTTTCCCCATTCTAGCTACGCCACATAAACATGCAGTATTTAGCTTTTGAACAAAGAGATAAAACGATTCAAGCCATGGATTCAGAACAATAACCTGATTGAAGACGCAGAGTTGATGCTACGAACAGGGAACAGTTACGCCTTGATGAATCGGCTGCAGTTCCAAAAACAAAAACTGAAAAACCCCTTTCGAACGGTTGAAAACCCCTAAAACTTGGCTAAACTATTTTTTTTTTTTTTGGGTAAGCTAACTTGGCTAAACTCTTTAACTAAGAGATAGGTTAAACTATGGGAGGTGATTAAAATTTTACAGGAAAATATTTTGCCTAATTTAATATAGATAATATAGTTTATTAATCATATAAAATATAATATTTTTATTAAATGTTATAATGAGTTAAGAATTAAAAAAGTTTAATTTTTTTTTTGCATATATTGAAAATAGAACATAGCTCGTACTACTCACCCTCTCACCACTAGAAAGTAGAAACCACTAGAACAGCTATAGTGGTTTAAAAGTTTAAATTTTAACCTATAACATTAACGAATCACTTTTCCTACAACATAACTCTTATAAACCTCTTTCTTAATGGGTTTATCATATATCATTTAACATGACCATACAAAATTTCCTACACACAACATTTTGTGGGGCCCACAACAAAAAAAAATTTAACACGCAAAACAAATCTCTATAACATTACATAACCACTTTTCGTACAACGTAATTTATATGTTTTTACAGCAAAGTTAAGTCAATCCCGAAAAGTATTTAATAAGTAAAAGTATACTTTGAGGGAAATAATACTCTCATATCACATAAGGTACTTCCATTTTCCTACACAAATTCATTTTCCGTGCCAATTAATTTTTCTTTTCTTTTTTAATATAAAATATGAGACCCACATTTAACTTCTCTCTACTTTTTTTCTCTCCTACAATCTTACAACATAAGAAAAGTTAAACCCATACTTTGAAAACATAACTAGGCTTCTTTAAGCGAAGTCTAGTTTATTTCCACCATTGTTCCCAGTAAAGTAACAAGACAAGACCTCTTAAATTAGGAAGAGAAGGAATATCAAGTCATATACTTTGAAATTGTTTTTAACAGTTAAATAGAGCGACATATGGTAACCATTTCCCTCCAAATCCATCATAATTTATTTCCACTTAAATTGATGCTTAAGGAAAGGGGAAAAAACATTTCATTAAATAATTATTAGGAAAAAACATCTATCTTTTAAAGGATATAATCTTATATCATTTTAGATCTTAACCGTTGATTTCCGTCCATCAACGGTTATAATTTATTGGGTCAAACTTAATAGGCCAGATTTATTATTAATTAATTAATAATTTTGATCCAATACATAATAACCGTTGGTGGACGGAAATCAACGGTTAGGATCTAAAATGATATAAAATTATATACTTTAAAATGACAGATGCTATTCCCTAATTATTAACTTTCATAAATATCTTAAACTTAAATAAATATAAAATTATTAATATAACTTACCTAATCATTTAAACTTTTGAATTGAATTGATTATTTATAACCTATATTATAGAATTGACAGTATTTTTTCTTTTGATTTTTTTTCCTTCATTTGACACAATTTCCTTGCGACCACAGCATGGGAACATCCTTGTGCAGTAGAGGTGTTACAAATAAATTATATATTTGATCCATTTATTTTTGTCACATAAATTGTTGGAGTTTCTACATGTAAAAGAAATTTGAAATTATATTTATTTGATACAAATATTGGTAAAAGATAAGCAAATAATAAAGGGAAAAAGATGTTTATTATCACATAAATAATTAGACGCAGGAATGTCAAAAGCTCATGGTCCAAAGATAATGTAAATATGCAAGTACTAGGATTATGTGTGTCAAGAGTAGGAGGTTATTTAAAGTGAACCGGGATCACCATTTTTAGGTGGTCCCTTAGTATAAATAGGAGGGTAAAATGGGAAAAGTGAGAAAATAATAATTATGAAAGGGAGCACCAAAAAATTCAGTGATCTGGAGCATATTAAATTTTTTCCAAGAGTAGAGCATCTATCTCACGAGCGAACTTAAAAGTGCTCCGGGACCAAAAAAGATTTGGTGGGACTGAGGTGAGAGAAAGAGAAAAAAAAATTGAAGAGAGAGGAGAGAAAAAAAAAGAAATTTTAATCTAACTGTCAAATTTTAGTGGAAGGACCATGAAGGTCCTGAACCACAAAAAAATTCCCTACCTTAGAGCTTGCCCACCAACATTAATATAACCCCAAACTCTGGCTAACTTCTTTTCAATCATCTTTCTTTGTGTTTGTGAGCTTCTTTGCAAGCTTCAGAATATGTAGAAATTGTAAAACAATAGAAGAAGGAAATACAAAATTATTTTAGAAAGATTATTCATGTGTCAGTTGCATGTTGAGGTATAAAAAAAGGAAAAAGGTAGGCGAACTACAAATATTTTCACAATTGTTAAGCATAGAGCAAGTGCAGCAGAGAATTCATCACAAAATTGTATATTCTAACGATTAAAACTTAAAAAACACATCCATATTATAAAATGTAGTGAAGTGATTGTATTATTATTAACAATGTAAAAGCAACTTGATATAAAATCAACTAATGCTTATCCCTCAGCTTAGCGGATTCCTCAGCTTAGCGGATTCAGGGCGGCGCCCCCAATTTTTTTTTTTTTAAAAATCATGATTATAATTCAATTTTTACTTTCACTTCAAAAGTAAAATTTTGGTGAATCAACCAAAATTTTAAAGAAATAACTGATAATGATAATTAAAAAAAAATTCCACAAAAAGATATTTGTAAAATATAGTATAATTATAGGGATTAATCGATCAAAAATTCACATCTGTTAATGTCAATTTGATCCAAAGTTGGCCACTTTTCTTTACAAAAAAACATGAAAAATCCCATGTGATTTTTCTCCACTTGATGAAGATTGAATTTTAGGAATCATAGATGTCTATTAAGATTTTGAGCTAATAAGATTTATGTTTGAAAAAAAAAAAAACAAAGCAATGGTTAGGGTTTAAGCTTCTTATTATATTTTATTTGGTTAAATAGGGTTTAAGCTTTAAGCTTTTAATTGTAGGGGTTGGTTGGATTGGACCTATATTTACCTTTTTCCTTTCAATCTTCATGTTCCTTTCTTCTTCTTCTTTTACTTGACCTGAATCATCCACCCTATGAAAAAAAAATTTCCCAATTTTGTGTCTGCAAATACAGACAACTGCAACCAAATGGGTCCGTCATTGCCTCAGCTCGGGAAATAGCAGAAGATGATCTGTTTGCTTTAACATATGTCAGAAATTTAGGAAATAGACCACATACTAATAAAACACTAATTTCAATACATAAATTCATATATATTGACAATGGTTAGTGTAAGAACCCGCACCGTTAATGAATGATGTTAATTAATTAAATATGAGAATTAGGAAATAATTTCATAACTGACCCTAATAATTATTATGAGGCTTTAATAATTATAGTAAGTGGGTAATAATGTTGAAAGTCACTTTTCTGAAGAAGAGTGCAGATACCGGTTCTGCTATCGGGTATAAATGCGTATCGGTGAAGTATCCCGGAAAATTATAATAAGTGTGTTAAGAATCAAGATACAAGAGGAATTGATATTTGATAGTAATCCTTGTTGTGTTAAACTACACAACATTGGTTCTATTATATAGCAAACCAATTGAAGAATACAATGAGACACACACAATGTGGGACTTCTACACTATTCTAACACTAACACTCTTAACACTCCCCCTCAAGCTGTAGCATATAGATCATATGCTACAAGCTTGATACATAAATAATACTCCTATTAGGAACCAAAAGCAACAGTGCTACATCAACAAAATGAAATGACCAAGTAACATAACATCAAAATAAATCTCCTATATGAGAAACCAAAAATCAACAATGTGCTAAAAATGGCGTCGGAATGAACATCAACATGGAAGATGCCGGAATGATCATCGGCAAAGACATCTGTGCTGGAATGACCATCAGCAACATGGACGACGGTATGGAAGATGCCGGAATTATCATCGGCAAAGACAATAGTGCTGGAATGACCATCAGCAACATGGACGGTGCTCCCCCTCAAGAGGAACTTCGGTGCCAGAATTATCATCGACAAAGACAACTGTGTTGGAATGACCATCAGCAACATGGAAAGTGCTCCCCCTCAAGAGGAACTTCGGAGCCGGAATTATCATCGGCAAAGACAACTGTGCTGGAATGACCATCAGCAACATGGAAAGTGCTCCCCCTCAAGAGGAACTTCGGAGCCGGAATTATCATCGGCAAAGACAACTGTGCTGGAATGACCATCAGCAACATGGAAGGTGCTCCCCCTCAAGAGGACGATGAATAGAATAAATAGTCCATCTTGGGAAGAAAGAAGATTAAAAAAAAAAAACTTCACATAATCGGAAAAGTCGTCGGAGACGGCGGTGGGTCGTCGGAGATGCTAGTGGGTCGTCAGAAAAGTCGCCAGAAAGTCATCAAAAAAGTCAACGGAGACGGCAGTCAACGGTGGCCGATCAATGGCGGTCAACCCAACAGCTTCCCAAGGATCATTCTTTTCTGATGTGACAGATCAGTCTAAGCTGCAGTCACAGAGCATACTAAGAAAAACCCGAAAAAGAAATAACAACGAGAATCCCTCAAGGAGGGTGATATCTCTCTATAACCATATTGAAATTATGGAAAAGTGAACTAAGTTAAGCGGATTAAGATTCCTCTTGTTAGGCTCTAGATACCATGTTAAGAATATCAAGATACAAGAGGAATTGATAGTAATCCTTGTTGTGTTAAACTACACAACATTGGTTCTATTATATAGCAAACCAATTGAAGAATACAATGAGACACACACAATGTGGGACTTCTACACTATTCTAACACTAACACTCTTAACAAAGTGCATGAATATTCCTAGAATAATATATAGGACTTGTAAAACAAGTTTCAAGTTAAAATAATGAGAACTGGTGCCAGAACTGATACTGGCTATGGAAAAGCGCGTACCGTAAAGGTGCTGCAAAAAATGAAATAAAAATATGATAAATCTTAGAAAAATGAGTAGGTTCAGAATCCTAAGTTTGGGATTAAAATGCTAAGAGTATCTATTAGTGCTAATACATGGTGTTTAAAACTTAATGAGGCTATATATAGGGGGCACATGATCCTAGGTCAGCCTCCCTCTCCATTCTACGCGAGTTTTTGCTGAGTTTGTGACCAGCCAGCCACCCTACCACCTCCTTCCCTCTCCATTTGAGACATCAAGAGATCTTATTTCCTCTTGGTTTCTTCACAAAAACTCCATGGGTGAGTGTGTAAGCCTTGGGAAATAGAAATCGGACACATCTCTGAGTTAGGGTGTCAGTTTGGGTGCTGACTTTTGGTTTGGTGAGGTGAGAAGCCATTTTCTTGGTGGTTGATGCTCCAAGGAGCCACCTTGTGAAGTAAAAGACCAACCTTGATGCTCATTTTTGTGGACCAGTATAGTCAGACGTGTGGAGCTTCATAGAGATCTCCAAGAATATCCCTTTTTGCTGTTTTGAACTTGGGTAAGTGTTACCAACCATTGATCAAGAGTTTTAGATGTTAAAAGAGGAGTCTTGGCATGTTTAATAAGATAAACAAGTAACCAATGTGATAGATAATCTAAATGAGCTTAAAGATGCATGCTTTAACGTTTAGAAGTGTTAAAAATGGAACATTGGGAGTGATATCTCGCGAAATGCAGAAACTGCATTCTGTCGCGAAATATCCGGATATGGATATCTGGATATTGATATCCGGATATGGGGTCTTCGGATATCCGAATATGGATATCCGGATATGATATCCGGAAACGCATATCCGGATATGATATCCAGATATGGATATCCGGATATGCCCCCGACATATATCCGGATATTCTGGGTTTTCGAGGACAGTGATGGTACTTTTCACGCATAATGAAATAAAAACTCAATTTGGTATTCCTATTCGTACTTTTCGTGGTGATAATGCATGTGAGTATTTATCTCATCACTTTCAAAAATTCTTTCCATCTAATGACATTCTTCATCAAGCATCTTGCCCTCATACACCACAACAAAATGGTGTAGCTGTAACATCCCACATAAATATTTAGAAAAATACATAAAATATATTATAAAGTATAAGTATGCATGTGTGAAAATTAGAGTTTCATGAAATTATTGATTGGAATTTGAATTGCATGGTTACTAGTGTAGATTAATATTGAGTAGGAAAATTATTAGAATTATAATTTTAGGTGAGAAATTATTTTATGCATGTAGGAATAATTATGTAGTAACATATAAAAATAATTAAAAATAATTGGGCTTGAGGACTTAGAATTTTTGGGCTAATACCCAAGTTAGTGTCACTTGGGCTTATGCATGTTTTTAAATTCCTTATGTTTGTTGGGCTGAAGCTTTAGGCCTTTTGTAGCCCACTTGATGCAGCCCAAACCCATCAACAACATATCCTAAACTCATCTTAACTGACTCCACAAGTCAACCTCTTATTGGCTAGAAACCTCCACATGGCATAGTCTTTCTTCTTCCTTCACTTGTGCGCACATGGCCTTCAAAAATCTGCACATGGACTGTTTACTTATCATTTTTGTCAGCCTTATTTCCCTTCCCTTGTCCCTTACGTAAAACATTTGCAAGAAGGAAAAGATAGTTACTTGTTGCACCTTCCTAATCTTGTAAGACATGCACCCAATGAAGACTTTGTGGGCAGCTTGCATGTCTTGTGTGTGGGCAGAAAATTCTGCACCATCTGACCTCCACTTGTGCACTCCAAGTGTGAGGATTCAGTCTTGTATTATGCCCTTGTGGAATGGCTTTAAAACAGCCCACAACTCCACACTTGTTTCCTCACTTTTTCCACACTTATGCGTTGAAATTAGGCACTTGAAACATCAACAAAAACTGCACCTTATACCTCCCCCCTTCCACCCTTGTGCGCTGAATTTGGGGCTGCACCTTAGGCTCCTTAAAACAGAAACAAATATGAACCATTATGTCTTCCTCCTTCCCCTTCAAACAGTGAGTGTGTGTAGGGAATAACATTCAGAAAAAAAACTGCACATCATCCTCTCCTTGTTGAAGCTGTGACTTTAGGCATCAAGTGTAGTGCAAGCATCCCTCTCATTTTTCCTCACTGTCCAGCCAAGCTCCTCCATCCAAAGATTCTGCCCAAGTTGTCTCACACCTCACTTGTGCGCATAAGACATCCTCTAGGAAGGTGAACTTGTTGTTTGGTGAAGCTAGAAAGAGTGGTGTGTGCTCCTTGATCAATTAGTGTGTACTACAAGAGGTAAGCATGGATCTTAGACTTTCTTCCTTATTGTTTAACCATGTTTATGCTTGAGATGACATGTAATTTGTCTTGTGAACTCTCCTTATGATTCTGCCATGTCATGTTGTAGACCCTAGAATGAGCATGATAAAAATATAATAGTGGAGCTATTTGATAATAACTTGTATGCCTTCATTTTTGTATGAATCGTTCTATGATAAATAGCATGCTTTAAGCCTTTGTAGCACACATTGCATGAAATAATAAGGTTATGGAATAAAGTCTCCTTGTTATGCTTGTTTTGATGCTAAAAATGCCACTGTTTCTGTATAAAATTGTCATTATTTTGATGCTAAAAATGCCACTATTTCTGTTTGAAATTGTCACTGTTTGATGCTAAAAAAATGCCACTGTTTCTGTATAAAATTGTCACTGTTTTGATGCTACAAATGCCACTGTTTCTGTTTGGAATTGTCACTGTTTGATGCTAAAAAAATGCCACTGTTTCTGTTTAAAAATGTCACTGCTTTGATGCTAAAAAATGCCACTGTTTCTGTTTAAGAATCCTGCTGTAAACGTTACTGTTTCTATTTAAAAAAACGTCACTATATGTTATTCACTGCTGCTGTAAAATGCTACTGTTTTTGCTGCTTTAAACGTTACTTTTTCTGTTTAAAAAATGTCACTGTATGTTGTTCACTGCTGCTGTAAAATGCTACTGTTTTTTCTGCTGTAAACGTTACTGTTTCTGCTGTAAAACGTCACTGTTTCTGCTCATTGTTTTTAAGAAAAACGTTGTTGTTTACTGCTCACTGTTTTGCTGTAAAATGTTGTTGTTTCGCTCACTTTTTCTGCTGTAAAACGTTGTTGTTTTGCTCACTATTTTGCTGTAAAACGTTGCTATTGTTGCTCACTTTTTATTGTAAAACGTTGTTGTTTTGCTCATGTTTCTGCTATAAAACGTTGCTATTTTGCTCACTATTTCTGCTGTAAAACGTTGCTGTTTTTGCTCACTGTTTTTCCTTAAAACGATGCTGTAAAATGATTTATTGTAATTGATTTAGGTGCGCATAAGCAGTGAGAAACGTAGCATATTTCGCTGCTGTTTGGTAATTATTTAAGGCACGCAAGGTAAGTGTTAGGCGTTATTACCTAATGTGACTATTGACTAGCGTATGAAATTGTAACATGATGCTCCATACTCCGCAAAATTATTATGTTCCTTATGATGTAAGTGTTCTGCCATGAATATGCCTTGACGGCAATATGATTATGAGGTAAAGTTGTTATGTGGCAGCATAACGTATATGAAAAGTATATAAGCATGCATCTTACATCATACCGCATTTATTTTTACGCTTTGTGTGTGATAGCATAGCATGACATGCATGTACCAAAATTCATATAGCCTTGCAGTTTTAGAATAGTTATGTACAGGACCATGTGTTTGAGCACGCATCATATAGACATCCCTCCGGTACCAGGGTATGGGACACTTGGCATCAGTCCGCATAGGCCACAGTTGGAATCCACCAATGAAGGGTGCCGATTATGGGATATCCACCGGTGCTAAGAGCGCAAAAAGGAAGGCGTTATATACGCAACATATATATATATATGATGAAAAGGAAAAGGACAAGGAACAGGATATGTTGAAGTGACTGTTTATGATTTTGTGCCTAGTTTAATACTGTTACGTTATTGGTTTTGTTGCCACTTTACTGGGATTATTCTCACCCCTTTGGGGCTGCTATTTTCATAAATGGCAGGAGGACGTAAGAGCATTTGAAGGCGTGATGTTTGCTGTTACTTGCTGATGCTTGGACTTTTGCTGTTGCTATTTAATTGTTGGATGACTGTAATGCTTATTATTTTCGAGCACTTGGATGACTGTAGACATTATTATCTTCCATTTTATTTTAGTCTTTCATGAACAACGGCTGTTTTGGAAAAATCAGAAAACGTTTTGCGAAAAGGATTTTTGAACGTTTTATTAAGTGCTGAATTTTAACAATTTTACGAGCACCTTACGGGTTATGTTTCAAGGGGCAAAAGAACTCTGATTTACTATTATTTTATATGCATGCGAAGCCCCCGACGTGCTCTTTCTAAATCACAAGGTATATTTTTTTAACTCATCCGAACAAAATTTATACGAATTTTTAAATGCAGTACGATTTTGCTTTTGGAATAAAAATTTTTAGTAGCTAAAGTGTCGTTAAAGACTCTAATTCCGCTTAGAAAACGACTCTCTTGGATGCATACAAGGGAGGGCGTTACACTAATTGGTATCAGAGCAGTTTGATCCATGGTTTTGCTTGTTGATTGATTGAATTGATTGCTGATTGTGCTTATTTGCTAATTTGCTTAAGTGCAATTGACTGTTTAAGTGTTCTATAGTCTCTGTATGATAATATGTTGAATTGTTTGAAATATATTAACTATTGTAGTTATATTGTTAAGATTATTCTGTGATAAGGCACGGATGCATAGTTAACTTATCCGAATTGAACTCGAGTACCTACTTGGGACTGCTGCCATAAATAACTTGCAGTGAGCCTGATCAACTCATTTCATGATATTGTGAGTGCAGAATCATGGTAGGTAACCGCGGTTCAACTCGGGGAAGGCCTAGCAATGCGGAAGAGGATCTTATCACTACCATTGGGGGACTGGCAACATTTGTTCAGAATATGAGCCAAGAATGGCGAAAACATAGGCAACAGAACCAGAATCAACCCCCACCGCATGACAATGCAGAAGAAATTGCTCGACGGAGGTTGAAAGACTTCCGCAACTTTCAACCACCTACCTTTGAGGGTGAAGATAACCCTGAGGCTGCAGCGAGGTGGCTGCAGATGATCGAGCACATATTCGAACGTATGGCATGCCCGGAGGCCCAGAAGACCGATTATGCACCGTACCAGCTGATGGGAGAAGCTCTAACCTGGTGGACCGGTGCGAGGGCTCTGCTGAGAGCTCAGGACGTTGAACTGACGTGGGCCGTGTTCAGACGAGTTTTTCTAGACAAGTATTTTCCAAAAGCTATGAGAAGAGTGAAGCACACCGAACTGCTGTCACTAAGGCAGGACAACATGGCGGTCAATGAGTACATTGCAAAATTTGGGCAACTGATGGAGTACGCCAACTTTGACCGGAATATTTATGACGAGGAATGGCAGGTGGAGAAATTCGAAAACGGATTACATCCAGAAATCCGTAAGCTCGTATTGACGACTGCAAATCGTACACTTCCGGAGCTAATCAATCAGAGTCGACAGGCAGAAGGAATCATCAATGAGGCCAAGAATCTGAATAAGCAACCAACACAATTCCAAGGAGGAAACAAAGCAGGCCGATTTTTCAGGAAGGCCCCTAGTATGGGTCGAGGCAAAGGTCCGCAGTTGCAGGCGCGGCCTGGAAATTTCAAGAGAAACAATGCTTTTGGTCAATCGTCAACTGGATGTCAGGGTGCAAATGCTTGTGTTACATGTGGTAAGAACCACGCTGGAGTCTGTCGCAAGGGAAGCAATGCATGTTTCAGGTGTGGCCAGCAGGGACATTTTGCTTACGAATGCGCTCAGAACGCTAATCCACAGCCTACGCAAGCACGGGTGTTCACACTGGATGCGAATGAAGCTCAGAAGTATCCCAACCTGATCAAAGGTAATGTCACTTTAAATGGTCATCCAATTTCTGTTATTTTTGATTATGGAGCATCTGGCTCTTTTATGGCAAAGCACACTGCTATGAGAATAGGCATCACCCCAGCCCCGTTACCTTATGAGTTACACGTCAGTACCCCTACTAGAGGATCATGCACAGCCTCAGAAATCTGTAGAGGTGTTATTTTGCAATTTGAAGGGAATACTTATACAGTAAACTTGGTGGTCCTACCGGTATTCAATTTTGATGTGATTATCGGTATGGACTGGTTGACGGAAAACGGGATAACATTGGACTGTCGAGCGGGGAAAGTCATTGTTCCTGCGAAAGATGGTAATTTTCAACCTTTCTCTCTCATTTCTTTATTACAAGTTAGAAAAGAGCTCCTCAAGGGAGCAGCAGGGTATCTATTGTCGATCGAGGCTGAGACTTCGGTTGACAATCAAATTCAGAATGTACCTGTAGTTAGTGAATTCGAGGAGGTGTTCCCGGATGAAATACATCGATTGCTTCCTCATAGGGAAATAGAATTTTCCATCGAACTTGTTCCCGGAGTTGGACCAATCCCCATTTCTCCGTATCGTATGTCACCTTTGGAACTTCAAGAATTGAAGAAGCAGATAGAAGAACTGTTGGCAAAGGAATTCATCAGACCTAGTACCTCTCCATGGGGTGCTCCAGCCATTTTGATTAAGAAGAAGGATGGTAGTCTACGTCTGTGTGTAGATTATCGTCAACTGAACAAAGTTACAGTGAAGAATAAGTATCCGCTACCAAGGATCGATGATTTGATGGACCAGCTGAGAGGAGCCAGAGTCTTTTCCAAGATAGATTTACGATCGGGATACCATCGAATCTGGGTCAAACCGGAGGATATTCCGAAAACAGCTTTTAGAGCTCGTTATGGGCACTACGAATATCAGGTGATTCCATTCGGACTCACGAATGCTCCAGCGGTATTCATGGATTACATGAACCGCATCTTCCGCCCATTTCTTGATCAATTTGTTATTGTGTTTATCGATGACATCCTGATTTACTCTGCCAATGAAGAGCTGCATGCGGAACATTTGAGGATTGTTTTGCAAATCTTGAAGGAAAAGCAGTTGTACGCAAAGTGGTCGAAATGCGAGTTTTGGCTTAAAGAAGTCCAGTTTCTGGGCCATATCATTTCAACAGAAGGTATTGCTGTGGATCCCAGCAAGGTTGAAGCTGTCATGAATTGGGAACGACCCAAGACTGTCACTGAAGTAAGGAGTTTCTTAGGTCTTGCTGGATATTATCGAAGGTTTATTCATAATTTCTCTCAGTTAGTACAACCTCTTACCCGTCTCACTCGGAAGGATAAGCCTTTTGAGTGGACTGAAGCTTGTGAAGAATGTCTCATGGAATTGAAGAGCAGGTTAACGAGTGCTCCAGTATTCACTATTCCGGATCCTACTAGAAAGTTTGAAGTATACTGTGATGCGTCATTGAAAGGACTTGGATGCGTTTTGATGCAGGATTGTATGGCGGTAGCTTATGCTTCTCGACAACTAAAGCCTCACGAAGAAAATTATCCTACGCATGATTTGGAGTTAGCAGCTATAGTGTTCGCACTTAAAATCTAGAGGCACTACTTGTATGGTTCGCAGTTTGGTGTGTTCAGCGATCACAAGAGTCTGAAGTACTTCTTCAATCAGAAGGAATTGAATATGAGGCAACGGCGGTGGATGGAATTCCTGAAGGACTATGAGTTTGAACTTAAATACCACCCAGGAAAGGCAAACGTGGTAGCTGATGCCCTGAGTCGGAAGACACTGCACACTGCAACTCTGATGATGGAAGAACTGAAATTATTTGAGGCATTTCGAGATTTGAATTTGTCTGTAGTCAAAAGAAGACGTAGCATAAGATTGGGTAGTATAAAAATAGAGAATGAGTTACTCAGTAGAATTAAGGAGGCTCAGAGAGATGAGGAGCTAGTCCGTAATTTGGTTGGCATCCAAGATGTAGTAAGGGATGAGAATGATATTTTGAGATTCCAAGGTCGGTTAGTTGTGCCGAATGAAGAATTGAAGCAAGAAGTCTTGCAGGATATGAAGCGTGATATTGCTGAGTAACATGATTTGAAGACTTCGTTTTGGTGGCCGGGTATGAAGCGTGATATTGCTGAGTATGTATCTCGATGTCTAACTTGTCAGAAGGTGAAGTACGAACATCAGAAACCTTCGGGACTTCTTCAACCTTTGGAGATTCCCGAGTGGAAGTGGGACAGTATTGCGATGGATTTTGTAGTTGGACTTCCTCGGACGCGAGAAGGATATGATGCTATTTGGGTGATTGTTGATCGATTAACGAAGTCAGCTCATTTCTTGTGTGTTAGAACCACATATAATACTGAGAGGCTTGCCAGAATTTACCTTCAGGAGATTGTGAAGCTACATGGAGTCCCTACCAGTATTGTCAGTGATCGTGATCCCAAATTTACCTCTAAGTTCTGGGAGTCTTTTCAGCGAGCTTTAGGGACCCACTTGAGATTGAGTACTGCTTACCACCCGCAGACCGATGGACAGCCAGAACGCACTATTCAAGCTTTAGAGGACATGTTGCGAGCATGCGTTTTGGAGTTAGGAGGCAGTTGGGACAATTATCTTCCTTTGATTGAATTTGCTTACAACAACAGTTACCATTCCAGTATTCAGATGGCACCGTATGAAGCTCTGTATGGGAGAAAATGCAGATCCCCTTTATGCTGGACTGAAGTGGGTGAGCGAAGTATTTTAGGACCTGATCTAATTCAAGAAACATCTGAACAGGTAAAGAAGATTAGAGAAAATATGTCGTTCATCCTGAATTAAGTGCTGAATTTGGAAAAATCAGAAAACGTTTTGTGAAAAGGATTTTGAACGTTTTATTAAGTGCTGAATTTTAACAGTTTTACGAGCACCTTACGGGTTATGTTTCAAGGGGAAAACGAACTCCAATTTACTATTATTTTATATGCACGCGAAGCCCCCGACGTGCTCTTTCTAAATCACAAGGAATATTTTTTTAACTCATCCGAACAGAGTTTATACGAATTTTTAAATGCAGTACGGTTTTGCTTTTGGAATAAAAAATTTTAGTAGCTAAAGTGTCGTTAAAGACTCTAATTCCGCTTAGCAAACGACTCTCTTGGATGCATACAAGGGAGGGCGTTACAGCAGCCGAGCGCAAGAACCGTCATCTTGTTGAAATAACTCGTGCTTTGTTCATTGATGGCAATGTTCTATACACATTCTGGGGTGATGCTATACTTAATGCATGCTATCTCATAAATCGTATGCCATCATTTGTTCTTAATCATCATGTACTTCACTCTATTTTATTTCCCCATCAAGTTTTGTATCCTTTGACCCCATATATGTTTGATTCTACATGTTTTGTTCATCATCTTGATCCAGGTTTGTATAAATTAGCTCCCAAGTCTCATAAATGTGTTTTTCTGGGTTATCCTCGGTCTCAAAAGGGTTACCGTTTCTACTCTCCAACTTTACGTCGATACTTTATCTCGGCAGATGTTTCCTTTTTTGAATTAGTTCCCTTTTTTGGATCCTCTACTACTCCTGTGGACACTGATTCTATTCAGTCATCTCTCCCAGTCGACTCTTTTGAATACCTTCCGCCTTTACCAGTCCATGTTGTCGAGAACACAGTTAGTTAAGAATGAAACAGTGGATCCATTCCTTTTGTTAAAACCGTTATCTGTTTATCATATCACCTTGTTGTCTCTGAACTACCGTTAAACTTTAAATCTGCATTTCTTATTTCAGTTCCACAACACAAAACTTCCAATGATTTGTCGTTCCTCATGAATCAGGAAGGATTTAAATACATAACGACGCGAGGAGTTGTTTAGAGCCAATCTGCACCTCTTGTCTTTTAGGGAACGTCCCTAAGATATTAGGGAACGAAAGACTAGACAATTCAAAACTGTTCTTTTATTCTTTCCAAATTCTTTAAGTTTAGTTCAAAACATTATTTAGAGATACTATCTCTGTAGGAATGATAATTTGGGCACTAATAATCCCACTTATTACTTGATGCGTGTACTTACGTGACTGAGTCAATATCTTGAGAACGAACGTGTTTTCTCTTGATAGACTAAGTAAGGGAACATCCTACAAAGCATTCTAGCACCCAACAGCCCCCAAACATCAGAATGGATTACTTGAAAAGGAATAAAAATTTTATTGATACTAGGAAAAAAAGGAATATGTTGGCTTTTAGCCAATTCATAGATATTACACTAGAAAACATCTTTATTCAAGGAATTAACAAAGAAGAAAACAATTTCTTAAGATAACCAAATGAAAGGTGGCCTAAATGCCTATGCCAGAGCCAGATGGAGTCCTTGACCTGAAAAGGTGGTGACAAAGGCACGGGCCAATTTGTGATCACTTTCCTAAGTAACCTCCAACACATAGAACTTTTCACGCTTAATACCATAGCCAAGTATCATTCGGTTGGGATGTCATGAAAAACATAGAAAGTGGGCCAAAAAGTGACAGTACAATTAAGAGCAGAGGTAAGTTGACTCGCAGATAATAAATTAAAGTCGAGAGAGGGAACAATAAGAACATAATGAAGAGAAAGTTTATCAGATAAAATAGTGGAACCTTGACCAGTAATAATTGAGGTGCAACCATTAGCAGTTGAAATGACAGATTGGGAAGAAGGTCCAACATTGGAGAAGGTTATAGAATCCTGAACCATGTGATCTTAGGCTCCTGTATCAATGATCCAGGTAGAATTCCCAGAGTGTGTAGAGAAAGCATGTGGCTTACCTAAAATGTTAGTAGAGGCAACATTTACAGAAGGTGGAGGAGTATCTGCATCAGAAGCTACAATCAAACATTTTCCAGAGGCCTTCCTGCGAGGTTTCTTAGTGAAATCCCACCAATCAGGGTAACCAATTAACTCAAAACAACACTGTTGAGAATGACCTTTTGATACGTATGTATCAGAGAAAAGAGGAAAGACAATAGGTTTCTGAATAAGAGAGATTCAAGATTTTATTTCTGATGATGTACAAGTTACAATCAATTCCTTTTTATCTATTCCTATGCTTTACACGTATGCCTATACCCACTGCCACCTGTCAAACTCTAACTACCACAAGTTTGTTACAACAGCATATAACCTCCTACTAACTGATTCATCTACTAACTCAACTACAATTGTAATCTTTCAACCAAGCTGGGCTTCCTTTCTTCCTAATGGGTCGTCCAACATCAAGAGTTGGGCCAGGGGCTGAGCCACTTGAGGTTGTATCTGTAACAACTACCTCCTTCCCTAGAGAGACCTTGTCCTCAAGGTTTATATGAGGATAAGCCAAACGCAAGGCAGCAGCAGTCTCCCAAGTTGAATCCTCAGGTACAGAGTCTGTCCATTGAACCAAATATTGCAACTGTGGACTGCCATGAACTTTTATTGTACGGGAAGCGACAAGGGCCAGAGGCATTTGAACTGGCCGATTGTCCACACTCATTGGAGGTAGAGGAGTGAAGTGTACGTCTGGTTTACCACGAAAGGGCTTCAAACATGATATGTGGAAAGTGGGATGAATTTTGGATGTGGCAGGAAGATCTAACTGATAAGCAACTGAACTAATCACTTTTTTTACTGGAAAAGGACCATAATATCGCTTCGCCAGCTTCTGATGTGATCGACGAACCACTGAAAGTTGTCGATAAGGTTGCAACTTAACTAAAACCAGATCTCCTTCAGCAAGAACCAATTCTTTACGGTGTCTGTCACTCTGATTCTTCATTCTGTTCTGAGCTCGGAGCAAATTCACTTTGAGGCTGGACAGAATGTCATTGCGTTGGCAAAGAAGAGTATCCAAAGCTTCAATAGTAACTAAACCACGTGGATAATGAGGAATGGAAGGAGGCAACCGGCCATAAACTGCCTGGAATGGAGACATTCCAATTGAAGAGTGGATTGCTGAATTATAATGTAATTCAGCCCAACAGAGAAAAGAGGACCACCTATGGTGTTGCTCAGCACAAAAAGCTCTTAAGTATTGCTCCAAATAACGATTTGTGACCTCAGTTTGCCCATCTGTTTGAGGGTGATAACTAGAGCTAGTTTTGAGCTTAGTACCACTCAAGGCAAACAATTTTTGCCAAAACTTACTCAAAAAAATGGTATCTCGGTTAGAAATTAGTGATCTAGGAAAACCATGTAACTTGACAATATGATCACAAAAAATTCTGGCTATTATTGCTGCTGTAAAAGGCTGTACCAACCCAAGAAAATGGCCATACTTGGATAACCGGTCTACTACCACCAAAATAGCAGAATGACCATTGGATAAGGGTAGTCCGGTAATGAAATCCAAGGTGAGATCTTCGAAAATAGCTTCAGGGACAGGTAGGGGCTGAAGTAAACCCAATGGTGCAGAAGTGACAGTTTTAACCTGTTGACAAATCACACATTGCTGAACAAAGGTAGTGACATCCCTGCGCATATTTTTCCAATAAAAAGAAGCTGAGAGGCGAAGAAAGGTGCGAAGAGAGCCAGCATGCCCACCCAAAGGAGTAGAATGAGCTTCTTCAATCAATTCTGACTTCAAAGTAGATTGAGATCCCAAGTAAAATCTGCCTCTATGATAGAGGATACCCTCTTTTGCCACAAGTAAAGGATCAACCAACACACGAGTAACCAATTTCTGATGGAGGGCTAGTAAATCTGGATCGGAAGAATTTTCAGATTTAATTCTTTCAACAATACCAAATTGTGGTTCAGAAAACAGGGAGAAAGAGAAACCAGGTTCAGCACCCTCAAATTTCCTTGAAAGTGCATCAACAACAATGTTCGAAGATCCAGGTTTGTATTCAATTATAAATGAATATCCCAAGAGTTTATGAACATACCTATGTTGTTCTGTGGTCTGGATGGTTTGAGATAACAACTCCCGAATGCTTTGGTGATCAGTTCTTACTATGAAATGTGCTCCCAGGAGATAATGTCTCCATTTCTTAACCGCCTCAGTAATTGCATACAGCTCTCGAACATAAGTGGAGGATTTGGATAAACGAAATCCAAGCTTCTTGTTAAAGAAAGAGATTGGTCGAGAATGCTGAATCAAAACAACCCCAATGCCTACAGTAGATGCATCAGTTTCAACAATGAAAGGAGAAGAGAAATCTGGTAGCCCCAAAACTGGTGTGGAACTCATAGCAACCTTCAGCCTTCCAAATGAGTCAACTGCTGCAGGTGTCCAATCCAACTTATCAGCCTTCAACATCTCAGTTAGGGGAGAAGCAATATCAGCATAATGTTGTACAAATTTTCTGTAGTAACCCGTAAGACCCAAAAATCCACGCATTTGTTTGATGGATGTGGGTTGAGGCCAATCAACCATGGCTGCCACTTTTTTTGGATCGGCCTTCACTCCATCTGCACATACAATGTGGCCCAAGTAAGAAATTTCAGCAACACCAAAGGCACACTTGCTCATTTTGACATAAAAATTATGCTGGAGCAAACATTGAAAA
The DNA here is from genome assembly GCA_032173675.1 of Gastrolobium villosum. Classification (NCBI taxonomy): domain Eukaryota; kingdom Viridiplantae; phylum Streptophyta; class Magnoliopsida; order Fabales; family Fabaceae; genus Gastrolobium; species Gastrolobium villosum. The sequence continues at coordinate 3,243 of JAVKPL010008679.1, read as the reverse complement.
GTCAGTTCTAAATGATGCAAATGATCCAATAGAGAATGACTATAAATGAGAATGTCATCAAAAAAAACTATGACAAATCTTCTCAAATACGGCCGAAAAATTTGGTTCATGGCTGCCTGGAATGTGGCTGGGGCATTTGTCAATCCGAATGGCATGACAAGGAACTCATAATGTCCTTCATGAGTTCTAAAAGCCGTCTTGGGAATGTCTTGAGGGAGCATACGGATTTGGTGGTAGCCAGCTCGAAGGTCCAACTTGCTAAAGACTGTAGCACCAAGTAATTCATCCAACAACTCATCAATCGTTGGTATAGGAAATCTATCCGGAACTGTGATTGCATTTAAAGCTCTGTAATCAATGCACATGCGCCAAGAACCATCTGATTTCTTAACCAACAAAACAGGAGATGAAAAAGAACTCTTGCTTGGTTGGATGAACCCAGCCGAAAGCAGGTCAGACACCTGTTTCTCCAACTCAGATTTTTGATGATGGGGAAAACGATAAGGCTTAACATTCACAGGTTTTGCTCCTTCCATCAAATGGATTGAATGATCCATGCCTCTAAAAGGAGGTAGTGACTGAGGAAATTGGAATACAACCATATATTTATATAGAACCTCCCATAAATCAGATGTGAGAGTAGTTCGAAGGGCCTCCAATTCAGGCAAAAGTGATTGCACATTATCAACAGAAACCTCTGTAGACAGTACACAGCAAGAACCCCTCACCGATTGCTTGTTATTGTACAAATCAGTGGAATCAACAACACCTTGCAACTTGATACTCTGACCACCCTTCACAAACTCCATAGATTGCCCAACATAATCATGGATCACTTGGCCTAAACTTTCCAACCAAGACATACCCAAAATAATACTCAAGTATTGCAAATCCAGCACCCAAAGATCAACTATAAACGAATGAGCCTGAATAACTAGATTGACCTTGCTGCACTTCCTGTCACAGAACAAAAAATCGCCGTTACCCATGAACACTTTCATCCCCCTGGAATGAATCATTGGGACATCCAACTTTTGAGCCAACTCACGGTTTATAAAATTGTGTGAGCTGCCCGAGTCAACCAATATTTTCTCCTTACAACCACAGATCCAAGTATCAAGAATTAAAGCCCTAGGATTAAAAGAACCAGATAGTGAGTGCATCGTGGCTGCCACCTCAGTATCTTTGGGCTCAGGTGACCAAAGGATTTCTTCTTCCGTGCCTTGTTGTTCTTCCTCCATTTCACCAATCAACAGAAGCATTTGGGATTTACATCTATGCTTGGAATTCCATTTCTCATCACAAGAATAGCATATACCCAATTCTCTTTTCCTGGTAATCTCTTCAGGGGACAGTTTCTTTATTGGTAGGCTTGAAGAAAGAGGTATAAAAGGTCTGGTAGTATGAGGAATAGGTGTGGGAGTAAAAGAAGAATTTGAAATAGGTTTAGGGGTGAAAGATGGTGAGGATGCGGTTAAGGTCGGTTTTTTTGGGTAGGAAGAAAATGATGAACGCAATTGTTCATGGTGGGTATCAAGGGCATAGGCAAGCTGCATAGCATGGTGGAGGGAAGTGGGCCATTGGAGTTGAATCGCACTCCTAAGGTTTGGTTGAAGGCCAGAGGTAAAAAAACTCAGCAACACATCGTCAGTGAAACCAGGAACTTGGTTCAACAAAGCCTCAAAATCCCTAATATAGTCCATTAACGAACCAGATTGGGAGAGTTTAGACAAGGTACCTTTGAGATCTACAAAGGCTGAAGCACCAAATCGTTGACGCAACGCGCGCGTGAAGTCATCCCATTGATCAATCAAACCCGTATTAAACATCCATTGAAACCATGGAGAAGCTGGACCTTCCATCTTCAACCCAGCAAGCTGCACCTTCATATGCGGTGGAACCTGCTGCATCTGGAAGAACATTTCCGCCTTGAAGATCCAATTATTTGGGTCGGACCCATGGAACTGAGGAATTTCCACCTTAACCGACTTTAGAATTCTTTGCTCCGGTGTTTCTGGAACACGAATTTGGGGACCATGGGGTTCAGAACCAGAGGTATGGCCTTTGGAACCGGTTGGAGTTGGAATCGGCGTTCGATTCATGAACTCCCTTAATCGAACATCGAGGTTGAGAACCGATTCCGTCAATTGATCCAATTTCTGAGTCAAATCAGAACGAACAACTTGGATCCCATCGTGAAATTCAGAACGAAGTTCCTCGGCAACCTCCTGAATCCGCATGATGAAGAAAAAGTTCAGATGAAAGCACCAGATGATACGTATGTAACAGAGAAAAAGGGAAAACAATAGGTTTTCTGAATAAGAGAGATTCAAGTTTTTATTTCAGATGATGTACAAGTTACAATCCATTCCTATTTATCTATTCCTATGCTTTACACGTGTGCGTATACCCACTGCCACCTGTCAAACTCTAACTACCACAAGTTTGTTACAACAGCATACAACCTCCTACTAACCGATTCATCTACTAATTCAACTACAATTGTAATCTTTCAACCAAGCTGGGCTTCCTTTCTTCCTAATGGGCCGTCCAACATCAAGAATTGGGCCAGGGGCTAAGCCATTTGAGGATGTATCCGTAACATAGAGGAAGGTGAATATACAAAGAGGAGGAAAGACATTTTATTATGTGGAAATTTTGTCCTATAGCGTGAGTGGGGAATAGACGACTCAAATTACAGGTTCAGAAAGATGTTGTTACTGTGCCAAGGTGAAATTATTTCCCCAATAATGTTTGACATGGTTTGTGCTAAGCTGGAAATAATTCACTTTACATCGGCACTCCAACTTCGCACATTATTGAGTTGGGGCATTTGTTTTGAACTAGTATTTTGGACCTTTTATGCGGCTCATCCCTATTCTCTTAATAGGACAAAATTTCTCTCCCTGAACATTATTCTCCTCTATATACACTCACTCACTTGCATAAATTGTTTGCTGACACCTCACTTTTCTAGATTATTTCATAACCACCTACAAATATTACGTTCCTACCTTAAGTGAAAAACCTTTGTCATTCTCACTCTTACCCTCATAAATACATCTCTTAGAGCACTTTGCAGGTAAACCCATCACCCTTCTCTCCACCATAACACCACTGGTGGACCCAACGATGAACGTTTGTTAGCGGTCGTCACTCCCTAAATTTTAATTTTTTATTAGGGATATATTATTTTACCTATATTTTTTATACGTACATTACCTACCACTCTGCAATAGAGTT
>JAVKPL010008678.1:0-32904 GCA_032173675.1 Gastrolobium villosum | reverse complement strand
TTAATTTTACTAACTTGTTACAGTAACAAAATTCAAGGTTTTCCATGCATACCAATTCAGTTTTTAAGGCTATTAACTATTGGCTTAAACTTTTTCCTTTACATAACCTTTCTTCCTAACTTAGGCATGAATGATTAAGTTCCTAACATGCTGTCCAATTAAGTCTAACACATGCAACGCTAGATACATCATTCCAGTTCCACAAAACCGTCCAACAATTTACAAGAGAGCTATTTCTCCAAGCTCCAAAACCGGTCCTTTGAGCTTGAAAGCGCTAAAGGTTTGTTGTTGTCCAACGAAACAGAAACGGGAACAAAGAGAATGAAAAGCCTACAACCTCCAAGAATGCACACAAGACCGAAATAGAGAGGGATGAGAGCATGGTTTCCGATTTTTATACCTCTTGTAGTAACCCAAAATACACCTAAATCAGTTAAGGGTGTAGCCACCAAGTTTGTGGTAAGATCTTCACCCTTCTTTTCTCCAAGAATCACGCTTTACAACTGCATACAAGGGGAATTATCCACTCTCAAGAACTCAGATTTTGCAGCTGCATGCAAGGGGAATTACCCCATTAAAACCGTAAGGAATAAGGAGGCAAACAAGAGGTTAGGAAAGGACATGTTACCTCCTTGATGTTGGTGGTTCGACGGCCTAACCAGAGAAAAGAGAGGAAGATGATGCTTAGGTATTTTGCTTTATGCTCATGGAGCTCACGACTTGAGGGAAAAATGAAGGGAAGGAGATACAAATTTTTGCTTTGTGTTCTTTGCTAATAAACTTGCGGTCTTGAGAGGATGAGGGTGGTGGCTTATGGTTGAAAAGGGAGAGGGAGTGCAAGTTACGTTTTTGTGGTTCTTCTTGGGTGGTTCACGGTTTTGAGGGAGGTGAGGGGCTGTGTTTGGCTCTGAATGGAGAGAAATGGATCAGCCTTGTTGCTCCACTAACTAGCGCATAGGGAGAAGAAGATAAGGGTTTGAAGGCTGGTCCAAAGATGACACAACTCAGATTGCTTTATGCTCTTATTGGCTGCATGGGGTGGCAAAGGACTGACTTAGGTTTAGCTACATAAACAAGGAATCAGAACTTTTGCTTTTTCCACTACACCATGGCATGAGATGAGAGGGAGTGGTGAGTGAGGCTGACTTGCTTTGCACAAAAGGAAATCAATCAGAATTCTCCCTCACCCTAGACGTACATGTGATGGAGGAATAAGGTGGATAAGAGTTGCCATGTGGTTGATTCTTGGCCAATAACAGCTAACATGCAGATTTCTTATGATAAGTGAGGATTAGCTAAGGTTAGGGAAAAATATTTTGGGCTGATTACAAGCCCTCCTCAAGGTGGGCCGTCGCCCTTAAGGACTCCAAGGGTCCAAAGAATTAGCTCCCTAATGGATCACTCATCACCTTATGCAATCCACTAAGTTGTAATTATGATGTTAGTATGTTGTATTTAAAATTGATCCTACCCTAATTATATATACATGGAATTCGAATTCAAGTCATGTGTCCATACTCCTAATTGCAATTTAAATAGATTCCTAATTATGTGGGATGTTACATCGATGCATATAAACAATATAACATAACATTTAAAAATGGGATAAAGCAAGGGATTTAGTGAAGTAGGGAAGCATGGGGAAACAAAATACGACGAAGCTGGAATGGTCAATGACAAAACTACGAAACGTCCAGCCTATTGGCCTCGGCATATAGCTTATGGATTTCAAACCAATGAGTGTTCCCAGAACATCAACCATGGCACCCTCCATCTATATCCACCCGAGACTTCCTAGTGTGCTCCTATCCGGATCACGACCCCAGGTCAACTGGAACTCCCTCACGGACACCTATCCAGTGCAAGTCCATAACGCTCGAAGGCAACAGTCTACTAGCCAGAGACATGGTACATCCAATGTACCACAACACATACAATATGCATGAGCATGTTATCCTATATTATTCACATACATATCCTACCATTACCCTCAACGGGCATGGTGGAACACACACGGGGATCAAACCCCAGTACCAAGGGATTACCTTACTAATCTCCTCCTCACAACTCCAAAGCAATAAGTCCCCGAGCTAGGAACAATAGAATGCCACAATCCTTTTTGGTCCGGGACTAAGGGCAACCCACCGAGCTCACGGTTCAGTGTTCAAATTTATGGGAGGCAACCTACATTGATCATACACGGATCATCAATATACGATGAATCCACCAAAGTCACAAAACATCAAATCCCTCCCCTACACATGGTAGGTTCGGCCAAATTAGTGTAAAATTACAAAATATTTTCTTACATTTTCTTTTTATTTTTCTTTAGCATCCTAAGGCTACCACAATGTCATTTTAGGTGCCACATTACATCCTACATCTTCACAACACCACTTTTCCCATTTATTTCCTTCTAGGTTCAATACACAATCCAATTATTTTTCCATTTATTTTCCATGCATACAATCACCTTCCAACACCTCAAAATACCAATTAACAGTACACAATATCAATTACACAATTTTTGCATCATCACACCCTACATTCCCTAAATGGCTGAATTGTACATGGACCTACACCAAGGATTATTCAATTCCATTCAACCACTCCACACATCATGCAATCCTATTATTGTAACAGCCCGTTACGTACCGGTATTGTTAACATTGATTATGATATTAAGCGCAGTTACAATCACATCAATTCATTTATAAAAATGCGAATAAACTTTTTCCGATTATTACGCGAGCAGTTGAAACATAAAAAGCGTAATAATTAAAAGCTGTGACCGTAACTGTAAACTCTTGTGGAATACTTATCTATACTATATTAATAGTTTAATTTAATTATAATAAGACACTAAGGGGTTCCCATAAACCCACTTAGCCAATTTCACACTTTTGCATTTTCTACACACCCGAACAGGGTTCGGTCTCTAAATTACTGCGGATGCACAGTAAAAATTCAGTCTCTCATACCTTGCTATCTTTTTTTATTACTTAATTACCTTTCTAGAAAGCTATCATATGCTTGGTTTTGAGCTTGTTTGCTCCGGTTATCGCCGTTTGAAGTTGGACAAGCAAAATTGCCAACCAACCCCGAAACAGCTCCAAACGTCTTTCACTCCTTGAATTTCTGCACCTAAACCACTCATTCATTTGCTCTCGAATTTTTACACCATAAACTAGACACCTCAATCTTCAATTTGATATATCATACGCTTAATTTTACTAAGAAGCGAAGCGGGAATAAAATTCCCAAAATGGTCCAGAATAGCCCCCAAGTGCAGGGCAAAACAGGGCAGCAACGTTCATTGGACACCACAGGGCTGCGCACAACTCATAAAATTCTAAGATTTTGACACAATGTAGGGGACATCTCAAGCTTCAAAACGGCGTATGGTACGTCAGTATCGGACCTCTACGGAGGGAGATATGCTCTCCCGAAGTTCATCAAAATCTGCCAATTCTACAGAAAATTCGCCAGAGTTTCCTTTGTTTTTCCTAAAATCCCCAAATTTGTACAAGTGGTCAATGACCTCAAATGGTACCTAATAATCAGTGGGTGGCACACACAAGGACCAGCAATGCCTTGGGGCTCTTACAACCCACAATATACAACAATTCCATATCATATATAGTAGTACACATGCATGACCCATAACTCTACATATATCACATTAAAAGGTGGCTATGTGTCATAACTACAACATCCTACATCAACTCACATAAACACAATAATACATCACAGTGTACATATAATTACAACAGACTCCCAAAATAAGCATGCAACATCCACGCTCAGATCTACTCCTCAACCACGGGCCTCTTGCCCCGAGAACGATCGTCAACTGCTGCGATACCTGAAATATGTCCCCATAACGCGGGGTGAGAATGAATCTCAATAAACTTTGGGTTTATGGAGCAGTCTCCACCCAAGGGTCCACTTCCTGCCAGAAAATATCAAGTTCCAAGACATAGATAACACCACATAATCCATATTAGAATTTCTGAGTCATATATATTTCTGATGATTCTCATTTATTCTTATAACGTGTTTTCTTATTAATCTTAATTATGTTCATGTCTTATGTATAAATAAGGCTTTCATCTTATATTCGTAATATCGTATCATATTCAATAGCATACTCATAATGATCAGAGAACTAAAGTTTCCTCCGTTGTACCTTATATACACTGTGATCATATCCATAAATGTTTCCTCTGTTCAGAAAACCATAACTTACACTTCCAAGGCTTTATCTCATTGAAGATCATATCATATTAACTTGTCATAACATAAATAATGTCATATGCATGCACTATATGAATGCAACTATGCAAAGTATCAATATTAACAACAATTATATCCATAAAGAAACCATAATCGCCACTGATCATGGTGGAACAACTAAAGACAGAGAAGACTCCTAAACCGAAAGCTTACCTGTCACCTGTTTCCTGCTGCTAACTTGCTATTTAATACCCGTACACTTTGTTGTCTACAAGTTGTCCGTCCACCTACTTCGTCTGATTACACTCTGTTACCGTACATATAAAAGTACCATTAATTTCCAATGAAACATACATTACTTGAAATCCGTATAAATTATTTCATAACCAACTTGACAACTCTATTTCCCTTGACAGTTCATGCCATACCACAAGTCTACAACTTAGTTTATTGTTCATAACTATGACCCTCAACTAGTTAATTAATTTACTAATTTATAGTTGACATTTCATACACTTTTAACAAAGCTTCACGTATCTTAAACCATTTGAATCATACTTATTTTAGAAAAATACTATAAATCAATTACTTGAATTGAAAACACACAATCTATGCCCATTATTCCTTCATTGCCGAATTCTATATATAAACATATATACAATCCTTTCATTGCCATACTTAACCAAATTAACTTGATTTTCATACAAATATTTCTTACATAAAATTTCTATTAACTCCACATAACTAACATCCTTTAATTTAACTACATAATTGTTCTTATAAAATAGATAACACTTTCATACGAAACTTATGAACTTTACATTCTTAATTAACCAAGAAGTGAATCCATTGCACCTTATAAAACCATACCTTAAAGATTTTACTTAAACAAGTATTCAAACACCACTCTCACACAGTTTGATGAAGAGGGCCGAAAATCACACGTGTAGGTTCCTAGAGTTAACACTTTTTCCAAAGATTCTAAATTGGTTCTTTATGGATTTAATCTTCAACAAATTATCTAACCTACTCTAATCTTTGTTGACAACTTCACAATAATATCAACCCTTAAGTTTCTACAAGGGCCGAGGCATCCAAAAACAAAGGATTCAAGGATTATTTTCAATTCAAACTCTTTGTATCATGATTTAATCAATTCTCATGCATTTTTAACTTATGCATACCTCATTACAAACCTATGTAATCACTTCCATACCATTCATCATTCATAGGGTAGATTTGCCCTATAGGGATATCACTAAAATCTAGTGAAATTTACATCATTTTCTTCAACTTAATTCATCACAACACCTTCTTAATTCTTGATTTCTCTTAAGCATTATTACAAACACCTAGTGTGCATCTTTTTACACATAAAGGTCAAACCATATGGGGTTCCTTAATTTACCTCATGTGCAGATTTTTTTGTAGCATACAACTAGAAGAATTCATCATCTAATAACAACAAACCTTGAACCAATTAAATTCCAACATACAAACATCCTTTAACCTCCATAAAATTCATCCAAAACACATTATAAATCTATTTTCCAGCCATGATTACAGCCATTAAAGATGAGTTTACATACCTTAATTAACTTCTCTAGAAGCTAGAATACTTTCTCCAACAAGAAATAAAGAAGGCAGTCCACAAAACTCCCTTGACAGCCTTGAGGTTGCAACCATGGAAGGGGAATATCTCACCAAATAAGGCTTCTTACAAGGCACTTTCACTTGGGGTATGATCTTAAGGTCCTACTTTATCACATAGGAACAAGATTAATCATATGTTTTGTGTATCTTACCTCACTTGGCCGAATTGGCCTATATATAATTCTATAAACTTTCTTCACAATTTTCACTTAATTTAATTAGAGCAACCATCAAATAACCACTTGAAATCAATATTTCTTTTAGGCAATCTATCGAACACATGGTTGGCACCACTTAATCACATTATAGCTTACTTTGTTCATCCACCATATATAACACCTCACAATTCTAAAATAAGTAATTAAAGTGTTAAGTGAGAAATTAAGTGAAGGATTAGTGAAAATCCCAAAGAATAAGCCAAAATACAAAGAAAGGGCAAAACGGTAATTAGCCAACACGCAACCCTAGGAAGGTAAAAATTGAGCAGGAGGTTTCAGATGATAAAAATAAGCCTGGAAATGGATTCAGAACGAAAAATTGAGTGGATAGGCAAGTTTCAAAAAAATCAGTGAATAGTGTTTTTAGCGGGTAAAAATACCGCAGTCAGATTGCACCGTAAAACGTGCCAGTGGAATTTTGAGCTCTAGGTTTCAAATATTGATTTTAAATGTTCCATAGAAATAGGAAATATGATTTCTGATAATATTTTAGGGATTTAAGTCAATTTGTGGAAGTTTGTTAACGGAGCGCGCTGTACCTTAAAGTAGTGTTTTTCCGAACAACCGGAAAGCTCCAAATTTTTATCTGAAAGAGTAAAATTAAAGGATTTTGTTAAGATGAAAAATTATAATTTCTCATTAGGTTTTTAAATTGTGAATTTTAGTGATGACCGGAGGGAAATTCGGGTGAGTTTTAAATCACGTGGGATCCGGTACCCAGTTAAAGTTAATAAAATCACTTGGAAAGCCCTGCTTACCTTCATTTTCCTCGGCCTTCTTCTTCTCCCAGCAGCAAAACACAGCCCTTGGCCTCCATTGTGCACAAATTTCTTCTTTCTCCTTAAACCAACCAATTCTCAACCAAATTCAACAAAGTTTGTGTTGAATCTTGATGGAAAACACCTTCTGAACCCATTGGTACCACTATTGAGTCTTGAAATTGAGTGTGGGAGGAGATCCACCACTGTTTAGATTTCGGTTTGCATGCAAAAAGGGTGATTATGTTGATTTCAAATGCTCCAATGGTGTAGTATACTTAGGTGGAGCCATATACCGTGCAATTGGGTAAGTTATTTCAACATTTCATTGGTTAAATTTTGAGTTGTGATAATTGCCCCTAAAGAGGGATTTTGTGATATGTGGTGTTAGAGAGCTCAAATGGAAAATGTCTATTAGATGATAATGTCTTAGAATGATGTATTAATGCTAGAAATGCAATGAAAATTTTAAGCGAAAAAAATGGATTTTTAACTTAGAAAAAAATTGATGCATGAAATGGAATTTTTGAGTTTTGTGTTAATGTGTGGTATAGTGAATTGTAGTGTGATTATATGATGTTAGGAAGTGATTATGTGAGTTGTGGGCCATAGGAATTGAGTGGAAATCCTTGGTTTGGACTAACCAAGATTAGGCCATTTATGTACAATTGAGCAAATTGATGTTTTAGAACACTTTGGTGATGTGTTGTATGATGGAAAAGTTATTAGATGGGTTGTGTGGTGATTGGCATGTGGAAGAATCAATGTAAAAATGATAAGTGTTGAAAGTGGCAAAATGTGCCTAAAGTGTAATAATTCGCAAAACGTTGCGAAAAAGTCGTAAAACCGTAAAACGGCGATTGAACTAGCCTTTGGGTAACCTAAGTAAGTGAAATAAAATGAGAAAGAAAATTTAGAAAAATAAAACCCAAAATAACACTATGTTGGCCGAACCTTAGGGGGAGAGTAGGGGAATTTGACGTTTTTCCGTTTTGACGTATTGTGACTGAAACTGACGGCTGTGCATGGTTGTACAGGTTGCCGTACGTGGACATAGACTTGGAACAGTGAAACAGTGGATTGCCCTTGGTCTTGGATCAAGTGGATTGAGGTAAGTGTTGTGGTTTACACATGTACGTTGAAATTCATGATTGGATTCAAAGTTCTAAGTGGGTGGAATTGTCCTCTGTGTAGGCGTTCCCTGTTAAGCAAGCTGCAAGTGGAGTCTGCGGAGCTTTGTGAAAGAAAAAAAGAAAGAAAGAAAGGTAACCTCTTGGTACTGGGGCTTGTTCCCCTTTTGTGTTCCACCTTGCTAGTTGATGGCAATGGTAGGAAGTGTGTATGAGTAGTGTAGAACAGCATGAGCATGCATGTGCATTATCACAGTGGGTACTTATGTACCAAATCTCTGGCCAGTAGATATTTTCAGCCTTCGGGCAAGTGTTTCCGGACTGCCACTGGATAGGTCTCCGAGAGGGAGTTCCAGTTGACCCAGGGTCGTGGTGTGTTATCCGGATAGGAGCACACTAGGTTGTCTCGGGTGTATATGGTTGGAAGGGGTACCTTGGTGGGTTGTTCTATGAACACGCCAGGGGTAGTACCCATAGGCGTATAGCCGAGGACATGGCGTGGTATTGGTAGCTACCATCCCGCATGTCGTAGTTGTTCTGATATATTCCCCCTTTCTCTAAATCCCTTGCTTTATCCCGTTTTATAACAATGGTATTGTTTTTATGCTATTTGTATACATCGAAGTGAACCATTGGGTGGAGTTTTCTCCAGAACCTCTTGGTTACTGAGATATATTCGTATATCTCACCCCGTCTCGGGGCGTTTATTTCAGGATGTACCAGTGGACACGGAGCAGCGGGCAAGAAGCCCGCATGATGACGAGTGGAGCGGAGGTGTATAGTGTACTTTTTGGTGGCCATTTGGCCCAGGCTAGACTTAGAGCATGAACATGTATATGTATGTAGGAGGAGTCCATTAGCATTATGTTCATGTTATTTTGGCTAAGTTTAGTTTCATGTCATTTTAGTTATGAATGTATTTGGCAAGTGATGTTGTAATATGTAAATATTTGTAGTTTAAAGTTAAAGTTGAAAATGTAAATGTAATCCAGTGTTGTAAATGTACCATGGATGTATGTAATGTGATGGAAGGGCTTTAGGCCTATTGTAGGTTTATGATTACTTGCATTATGGTTTATGCATGAAAATGTTTATGTTTTAAGTGTTTATTGGATTGGGTTGTAAGTGCCCCAAGGCGTTGTTGGACCTTGTGTGTGCCACCCATTGGTTTTGCTGGATTTCAGGTGTATTAGTGGTGATAAACAGGTTATGCAAATTTGGGGATTTTAGGAAATACAAAGGAAACTCTGGCGAATTTTCTGTAGAATTGGCAGTTTTTGGGTGAACTTTGGAGGAGCGTATCTCTCTCCATAGTGGTCCGATTGGGACGTGCCATACGCCATTTTGAAGCTTAAGATGTCCCCTACGTTGTGTCAAAAGCTTAGGTTCATTGGTGGTGTGCGCAGCCCATGGGGGCTGTTGTAACACACTGCCCTGTTCTGCCCTGTTTCTGTTGGCAGATTTGAGGTAGTTTTGAGAAATTAATTCCCGCTTCGTTACTTTGTCAAATTAAGCATACGATATATCAAATCGAAGTTTGAGGTGTCTAGTTTATGGTAAAAAAGTTTGACAGTCATTGGATAGGCGGTTAGGTACAGTTTATTCAATGAAGATTGGAGGTTTTATGCTGTTTTGGAGTTGGTAGGCAATGTTGTTTGTCCAACTTCAAACGGCGATAACCGGAGCTCACGAGCTCGGAATCGAGTGTGTGATAGCTTGTTAGAAAGTTAATTGAATAAGGAAAAAAGATAACTTGGAGTTTAAGTTCGGATTTTTATTTTGTGTTCGTAGAAAAACAATTAGCAAGTCCAGTTAAGTGGTAAAAACGTAAAAGTGAAGAATTGGCTAAGTGGGTTTATGGGAACCCCTTAGTGTCTTATATGTAGTAGATTAAAGTGTACAAACAAGTTAAGTAAGTCTTCCGCTAGTGTTACAGTTGCGATCACAGCTTTTAATTATTACGCTTTTTATGTTTCAACTGTTCGCGTAATAATCGGAAAAAGTTTACTCGCATTTTTATAAATGAACTGTTGTGATTGTAACTGCGCTTAATATCATAATTAATGTTAACAATACCGGTGTACAACGGGCTGTTACACCATATATGTTCCTATCATCCTTTATATCAACTTTCATAATTAATATAACAATCCTCACTAATCATAAAGTGTGTGGATGTGTTGCTTACACTAGAATTCAAAGGGTTTCTTTTAACTTTCACTCAATATTTATTAAACCTATCCTTATTTGATCAAATAAAAATCATAGCTTCACCTAGACATTTTAACAAACACTTGGTTTACATAAGTTTTCATGCCTTGGCCAATTGGTTCCTTGTATTCACAACAATTTCCTTTGTTAATTTAAAGCTTTCCTATGTTTAACTTTACATCAAATCTTTAAACAACCAACAACCATACATAAAAATCATCAAATAATTAATGTAAAACACATCATAAACATCCCTATATCATGTAATATCATCATCATTTCTAAGAATTTAATCAAGGAAGTGAAGGTTTAATACCTTAGAAAACCTAACCAAGAACTAGTGATGACTTCCCAAAGCTTAGAACTATGAAATCAATCCATTTCCTCCCTCTTTTCCAAGTGCAGGGGCTGCTGTCTAGAGGAGAAAGGAACAAATTTGTAGCTTCTCAAGGTTAGAAAAATGGTGGGTTAGGATGGTGGGGTGCTAAGCTACCTTTTCTATGTTGGAGTCTAGATGAAATGGTGAATAACTCATCAAGCTCTCTCTTGCCCTTTCTCCATTGAAAGTCACGAGCTAAGGAAGAAGAAAGAAGAAGAACGCGTGGAAAAGAAAAAAAGAAGGGACCGCCTAGGTGATTTGGTTGGGGCCAAGTAGTATTAGTTTTCCTTCTTTTTTTTTTGACTGAAATATCGCATACTCATTGGTTATAAAAAAGGCCCAAACTATTTGTTTGTTGTTCTTTTCCTAAAGTCTACGGCCTACAAAAAATAAAACAAGAACAAGAAGGCCTAATTACCAAGGTAAACCCAAACTTACTCCATCATGACATTGATATATATATATATTTTTTATCATATCTAATGATTATTTTTGGATCCATTAGACTTGTATGACATAAACTATATTCTCTTATTATTTATCACATGAGTCTATTAATTTAACTCTCACAATTTCATTGAATAAGTATTTAATCTAATTAACCACCTAATTAATTCATTTCCCTTAATTTACTAATGAGGGTTGTTATAATTATTAACTCATACAATCATACAACAACTCAATCACACAATCCTAAAACCAACGAACATCACAAAGTCATGGAATCACACTCAAAATCCATTAAGTTATCATCCAATTTTCACAATAATCTTTATGACATATATCACTCCAAAATATCATTCTAAGTCACTTTCATCGAATACATAATTTCAATTTGAGCTCTCTAACTACATCAATCCCACAAAATGACTCTAGGGTTCATGAAATATGACCTACCAAATTAACCAACAAAAGGTGTTGAAACTTACTCACAATCAAGTGCCAAGACTCCTCAAAGTGATCCCCAAGCAATGGCTTAAGCAATCAACTCCAAAAATTCCAAAAATCCCTTGAATTCTGTGGCTGATTTTGCCCTATTCCCTTGGATGGTATGGTTGAGTTTGGATCGTTGTTTACTTGAAGTTTGATGACAAACTTCGTTGAAATCGGTGGCTAGATCATCAAGAATCAAACCAAGTCTCCCCCCTTTCTTGATGAAACCCACGGCCTTGGAGAGAGAAAGAGAAAGGAGAGTGATGATGAATAGTAATATCACATGTGTACTTAAGTGACTTAAGTGAGGTGGGCCCCACCGCCGCCTCATGCGATTTCAAACTAATTCAAAACTCCCTCCAATTCCACTAAACATCCATAATTTCATAACCTATTTAGAAACTCTAATTTTTAACATTAACCATTGTCCTTTAATTGCCCTTGATCAGATGAATCCAGAGTTTTCCGGTTGTTCGGAGACATTGCAGTTTTAAGCTGTTACGCGTGTCGTAGACACGCTTCCCCAAACTCACTAATTTCCATCAAATTTCATCAGAAATCATATTTCCTAGTCCTATACACCATTTATAACATATATCCAAATCTAGAGCTCAAAATTCAATAGGCACTCTTTACGGTGCAATTGTACCGCGATATTTTTACCCAGTAAAAACACTATTCATCGAATTTTCAGAAACTTTCCTAACCACTCAATTTTTCATTCTGAATCCATTTCTAGGGTTATTTTTATTATTTGAGACCTCCTACTCAATTTTACCTTCATAAGGTTACGTTTTTGGCTAATTACTGTTTTACCCTTCCTTTGTATTTTGACCTAATTTTCAGGATTTTCAATAATCCTTCCCTTTAATCCATATTTAATATATTAATATACATTTTAGAACTGTGAGGTGTTATAGGCAGCATATAGAACCAATCTTGAAGAAACAAAGGAGATCCAAAAGCAAGTTAATAAACTCATGCGAAAAGGATATTTACGTGAAAGCATGAGTCCATGTGTTGTTCCGGTATTGCTTGTGCCTAAGAAAGATGGCACTTGGAGGATGTGCATTAACTGTAGTGCCATCAACTATATCACTATAAAGTATAGACATCTCATTCCTAGAATTGATGATATGTTAGATGAGTTGCATGGTGCTTGCATTTTTACCAAAATTGATCTTAAGAATGGATATCGTCATATTAGAATGAAAGAGGATGATGAATGGAAATCTGCATTCAAAACAAAATATGATTTGTATGAATGACTTGTTATGCTATTTGGATTGACTAATGCACCCAGTACCTTTATGAGGTTAATGAATCACGTTTTGCAAGCTTTTCTTGCAAAGTTTGTGGTTGTATATTTTGATGACATTTTGAATTATAGCGCAAACTTTAATGAGCATGTTGAGAATTTAAAACTTGTGTTGAATGTTTTGAGGAAGGAAAATTTGATTGCTAATCTAAAAAAATGTTCTTTTTGCACTAAAAAACTTGTGTTCCTTGGGTTTGCTGTTGGTTATAAAGGAATAGAGGTGGATGAAGAAAGGGTAAACGCAATTCGAGATTGGCCTAGACCTGCTTGTGTGAGTGAAGTTAGAAGTTTTCACGGGTTGGCTAGTTTTTATAGGCAGTTTGTGAAGAACTTTAGTAGCTTAGCTCCTAGCACCATTGCTTGAGGTTATTAAGAAAATATTTTTTGAGCTAGAAGATTGGGTTTGCTACATATGAGAAAGGAAAGATTTCCAGCGCAAAGACATTCTAAATTGCTTCCAAGGGGTGATGGACCATTTCAAGTGATTGAGATGATAAATCATAATGCCTTCACGCTTGACCTTCCAGGTGAGTATAATGTTATTGCAAGCTTTAATGTTTCTTATTTATCTCCTTATGATGAAGGTGCAGATTTGAGGAAAAATCATTTTGAAGAGGAAGGGAATGATATGAATGAGACAATAGCAAAGGATCCTTTACAATTGCCAAATGGGTCGATCACTAAATCAAGGGCCAAGAAGTTTAAGCAAGCTCTTAGTGGGTTGATTCGGGAAATATGGACTAATCATGAAGATATCAAGTTCAAATCAAATCTGAATTAGACTTTAGTCAATGCCATCAATGCAAGGGAGGTTGAGTGGAATTATTAACATCAAAGCAATAAAATATTAGTGGAGTTAATATTATCAATGTAATTATAACACCTCATATTTCTAAATGTATAATTATATATGATGTGATTTAAAAGGGTAGGATTAGTGAAAATCCGAAAATTAAGACCAAAATATGTAAAAAGAGCAAAAAGGTAATTTACCAAACATATATCCCTAGGCAAGAAAAATTGAGTAGAAGGTCTCAAATGGTAAAAATAAGGCTGGATATCGATTCAAAACGAAAAATCGAGTGGATAGGCAAGTTTTGGAAATTTTGATGAATAGTGACTTTTTACGGTGTAAAATACTGCGGTATAATTGTACCGATAAGCGTGAAAATATGATCAGTATTTTTAGGAAGTAAAAATATGACGTGAACGATCCAAATACGTAGTTGGAATCCTCGTCTTATGATGAAAAAGGGATAATGACGTGAGTTAAAGTTGACAGAATGAGTAAGTGTCCTTCTAGGAAGGCTAGTGATGATCACGATTTCAGGTTAAAACAGTGAATTGTTAGCCCTAAGGAAAAGATAAATTGAAATAGAGTCAAGTACGAACGTGTATTAATAGATGGAAACTATACTTGTAATTGATTACCAAAAAGTGAATAGCTTGGTTTTACTGGTAAAGTAGATTGAGAAATGTTGTATGTAATCGCATATGCCACTTATGGTGGAAAGTGTGTGGAAAATGCACAATGTTGATGGTGTTTTGATTAAGTACTAGTGAGGTATGGACGAGTGTTTGTGGTAACTTTAAATATTCCGAGAGACTGATGTACCAACTGGTGGTGAATTGTAGAAGTAGTGGCAATGATGGAATTAATTTTAAGTGACTTGATAATTAAGTGTCAAGGATTCCTAGCGAATAGGACTTGTATATGAGAGATATGGTATTTTGAATAGTCCATCAGTTAATAGTGAAGTGGGTCAGAAATTGATTCGTTCCAAAGTGTTTAGTGGAAGTGAGTAAAGCTCTAAAGTAATAGTGTTTTGAGTTTGACATCCCGGATTAAATGATGATGATTACGAGAAAGTGGTATAAATGAGAGGAACATATGGTTAAGTTATAACATCGGAGTGGAATGAAAGTTGAAAATAGTTAGTGGGTAAAAATATTAAGCATGAGTCCTCGATATGGAGGACATTGATGAGTGTTGTGTTCAGACCGTGAGAGGTCTGAGTATAGAGTTGAGCTGACTGAGTTGATAAAGTTGAGATGGTTCAGTTAACGAAAAGAGTAACAGTGAGAGTAAATTATGAATATGATTAGTAGATAGAAAAAAATTCAGGAGTGTATTGTGGTTAAAGAACATTAAAAGGTTAATCGGAAATATAAACTATGGTGAGGATTGTAAATTTCGTATCGTGAAGAGAAAGATATGGTTATGAGTACCTAAGAAGAGGTAAAGACACGTGACAAGGAAAAATAAAGTATATGAGTGTAGAATTTAATGTGAGTCGGAATCATAAGAAACGACAACGTGCCCTGTAGACTAGAAAGGATGTGCTTCGGTGAAAGCTAAGAAAAACAACTAAATCGTAAGAGCAGTAACAGTAATGGAAAGGACTAGTATGGTTGAAACAGTGAGGACAGCGAAAAGAGTTAAGTGCTAAAGAAAGCGAGAAGATACATGAAAACCGTTGGAGTCTATTATGGAAACAACTAGAGATGTTTGTGAACGACATTGGGTCAGAAAGACAGATGAAGATGAAAATGAGATGAAGTGAGGCAGACAAATTGTAATGTGGTCGTCTACTACCGATGAATTGGTGAAAGTGTAACCGTAAGCCGTGAAGAGCTCAAAGTATTGCGAATTGAAGGTCGTGGCACAATAAATGACAAGTGTAAAATGAGTATATGATGAATTACAGTGAGTGAAAAAGCAACAGTGGTTTAAGGAAATAGTGAAAGATATAATGAGTTAAGGGGACAGATACCCGAAGTTATCAAGTTTGTGAAGGACTAAGTAATCATGGATACCGCAGAAATGAGATTTTCGATTACACCCCGTGTTACGGGACCGTTAAGATGTAATTTTGCGGACAAAATTCTAAAAGGTGGGGTGATTATAACACCTCACAATTCTAAATTAAATGATTAAAGTGTTAAGTGAGAAATTAAGTGATGGATTAGTGAAAATCCCAAAGATTAGGCCAAAATACAAAGAAAGGGCAAAACGGTAATTAGCCAACACGCAACCCTAGGAAGATAAAAATTGAGTAGAAGGTCTCAGATGATAAAAATAAGCCTGGAAATGAATTCAGAACGAAAAATTGAGTGGATAGGCAAGTTTCAGAAAAATTAGTGAATAGTGTTTTTCGCGGGTAAAAATACTGCAGTCAGATTGCACCGTAAAACGTGCCAGTGGAATTTTGAGCACTAGGTTTCAAATATTGATTTTAAATGGTCCATAGAAATAGGAAATATGATTTCTGATAATATTTGAGGGATTTAAGTCAATTGTGGAAGCGTGTCAACGGAGCGCGCTGTAGCTTAAAGCAGTGTTTTTCCGAACAACCGGAAAGCTCCGAATTTATCCGAGTAAGTAAAATTAAAGAAGTTTTGTTAAGATAAAAAATTATAATTTCTCAATAGGTTTTAATTTGTGGATTTTAGTGATGATCGGAGGGAAATTCGGGTGAGTTTTAAATCGCGTGGGACCCGGTCCCACTTAAAGTCAAATAAAACACTTGAAATCACTATTCACTATCTCCATCCTCACCTTCTCTCCCTCCCACAGCCGCGACACAGCCCCTTTCCCCCCTTTATGGTGCGCAACTTCTTCCTCACCCAAACTAAGCTATACTCAACC
The DNA here is from genome assembly GCA_032173675.1 of Gastrolobium villosum. NCBI lineage: Eukaryota > Viridiplantae > Streptophyta > Magnoliopsida > Fabales > Fabaceae > Gastrolobium > Gastrolobium villosum. Next base: position 16,419 of record JAVKPL010008678.1, on the reverse strand, counting down.
AAATTCAACAAAGTTTGTGTTGAATCTTGATGGAAAAAACCTCCTAAACCCATTGGTAGCCTTGTTTAGCCTTGAAATTGAGTGTGTGAGGAGATCTACTGTAACAGCCCGTTACGTACCGATATTGTTAACATTGATTATGATATTAAGCGCAGTTACAATCACAGTAATTGGGTTAATTAAATTACGGGCAACTTTTTTTCTTTTATCATATTCCTTTTCTTAACAACAACCCTTTTTCCGTAATCAATTAAAACAACACTATAATTGTAAATGCAATACGCGGAAGCATACAGTTTATTAACATCACTAACCTTTCTTTTTATCCAACTCATTTAAACTCATCCAATTACTTTCATATCTTACCATGTTCTAGCCCTTTACATAAGCTACGCGTGGTTTCAAACCACGAACCATTTGGAGTTCTACCCAACAAGTTAAGCCCCTTTCTTTTAGTCAAGAAAAACTTGAATTTTCAAAAATTGCACTGTGGTAATCGATTACCAGTGGGTGGTAATCGATTACCATCTGTCAAAAATGAGACAGTAGCTAAATTTTCACCTCCTCTGTTCTGGTAATCGATTACCAACTTTGGGTAATCGATTACCTCACATGGTAATCGATTACCAAGCCTCAGTAATCGATTACCAGTGAAGACAGTAGCCAAATTTCGTCCCCTGTTGCATGGTAATCGATTACCATGCTTGGGTAATCGATTACTATGCAGCAAAAGTGACAGATTACAGCATTTTAAGCCCAAAAAGGGTTGTGTAATCCATCCCAAACACCTTAGTACTCCACACAACACTTAAACGTACTCTAATGTAGGCACTAGGCCCTTCAAACATGCATTTTCATTCAATTATGCATCATTTACAAAGTCTTTAATATAATGGCCATTTTACATCAAATATGGACCATTTTACAACATCTTTGCCAAGGCTTCAAATACAATGAATGTGGCAATGGACAAGTCCCATGCTCACTCAAATATACAATGGATACTAAAGTCATACATATACATCAAATTTAAAAGACTTAACAAGTATTCATGAACATACAAAGGCATGGCATTTTCAACATGCACAAGTTCATGATCTAAGTCTAAAGCATAAAACATATGCAATGTGTGTCCCAATCCAATGCTCATCACATGGTGCCTCCAATATGCACCTCATGCTCCACTCTTCCAGGCTCAACCTGACCTGAAATGATGCCCCAAAACACGGGGTGAGATATATAAATATATCTCAGTAAACCAAGGGCCCTGGAGGCTTCTCCACCCCATGGCTCACTCAATGTGCAAATATAACATCATATAATATGCATGCAATACAATATCACCAACCAACTGGAGACAAACGGAGAACATCCACGCATGGATTCTATAACACCTCGAAAAATTAAATGTGAATTTATGTGATAAAATATGGGTTTAAAAGGGGAGGATTAGTGGAAATCCGTGAATTAGGGCCAGAATGGGCAAAAAGGGCAAAATGGTAATTTGCCAAAAACGTGAACCGAGGCATGAAAAATGGAGTTAGAGATTTAATATGACAAAAATAATGCTGGAAATGGAATCAGGACGGAAAATTGAGTGAGTAGGCAAAATTTTGAAAAAAATGATGAATAGTGACTTTTTAAGTGAAAGATACTGCGGTATGAGTGTACCGATAAGTGTGAAACTTTTATGAATATTTTGGAGAAATAAAAATATGTTAAGGACTGGAAAAATATGTAGATTAAGAATTTGTGATCATAATTTTTATCGGGATTAAAGTTAAAACGCGTGTGGGACCCGCGGGTGGTTTAAGTGACTTGAAAGTCACAAATGCACAGCATTCTCTCCCCTCCCCCTCTTCTTTTTCCCGTGGAGGTGCAGCCTCCATGACCAAAATGGCTCCAAATCCCTTTTCTTTGTAACTTGCTCATTTCTCAACCAAATCAAGTGATCTTTGGCTTGAAACTTGATGCAAACAACCTTCTAGATCCATTGGTAACACTTAGAAGCCATGAAACCACCTCCTTGGGGCGAAAATGGACAAAATCAGATTCGACCCACTTGGGTTTTTGGAGTTTTGATCTTCTAATGATTTAGTGAAGCCTTGGTGGTGATCATACAACACATTGTGAGTATATTTGTGGTATTTTTATGGTTGAATTCATAGATCTAGAAATTTGTGTTCAAACCTTTGATTTTAGATGTGTGATGATAGAGAGCCCAAATGGAAAAATGCTATTAGATGAAAAGGCCTTAGAATGATGCATGAAAGCTAGAAATGCTATGATAAATTTTGGTGAAAAAGTTGGATTTTAACTTAGGAAAATTTGTGAAGATTTCATGAAAATTGGTATGTGGTATAATTGGATAATTGAATGATGGACCATTGGAGTAGATTGATAATATGATTATATGATTAGTGTGTGTGTTAAAATGGAATTGAAAACCTTGTAGAATGAACCTTTGAGGAATTCGAACCATAGAGGGGTTTGGAGGAAAAATGATATAAAAATGATGTAGTGGAAGTTGAATGATTGAAAATGATGTTTAATTGGATGATGGTATAGTGTGGTAAAGTGGAATGAGAAAAAAGAATGTGTGATCATGGAGTAATTGGTAAATTAACCTATAAAAGAGATTGAAGTAAAATGGTACGGAAAAATAGCCTTTGGCCTAGGTGATTTAAATGATGATTAATTGTGTAAATGAATGGTTTACATTGGAATTGCATTGATAATCATGTTGTGGATTATCTAGGTTGCCTCTTTTGGACGCTTTGGAAGCGGGTAAGCTTGGAGCTTACGTTTGGAGCATGGGCTCGGTGTTGAGGTAACCTTTGGAACTGGGGTTTAGCCCTTGTGTGCTCCACCACACCTAGTGGAAGGTTGTGGTTGGATTATGTGATTATGGCATTGTGTGATTGTGTGCTTGTATGCATATTGCTTGGATTTTTGTGAAAATTGTTTGGTCACTGGCCAGTTGACGTGTGTTGGTTTGGACATCCGCTGGGTTCATCCTACGGGAGAATGCCAGTTGGAATGCCATGGTGTTGACTCTGGGAGCGACATCAGGATGATCCAAGCGGGGGACGTCCGCCGGATAGGGCTCATGAGGAGTTCCGGTTGGGTATTGCCATGGAGTCTTCTCAACCATGGGAGAGGCGCCAGGACTGTCTCGGGAGTTATATGATGGAGTCCTTGAACATGAATCCATGAGTGGATGTTCTTGGGTTGTCTCCAGTTGGTGGGTGATATTGCATTGCTTGCATATTGTATGATGTTATATTTGCACATTGAGTGAGCCATGGGGTGGAGAAACCTCCAGGGCCCTTGGTTTACTGAGATATATTTATATATCTCACCCCGTGTTGTGGGGCATCATTTCAGGTTAGGTTGAGCCTGGAAGAGTGGAGCATGAGGTGCATATGGGAGGCACCGTGTTATGAGCATTGGATTGGGACATATTTAGTATATGTTTTATGCTTTAGACTTAGGCCATGAACTTGTGCATGTTGAAAATGCCATGCTTGTATGTTCATGACTACTTGTTAAGTCTTTCAAATTGATGTATATGTATAACCTTGGGAATTATTGTATATTTGAGTGAGCATGGGACTTGTCCATTGCCACATTCATTGTAATTGAAGACTTGGCAAATATGTTGTAAAATGGTTCATGTTTGTTGTAAATGGCCATTATATTCAAGACTTTGTAAATGATGCATAATTGAATTAAAATGAATGTTTGATGGGCCTAGAGCCTAAATTAGAGTATGTTTAAGTGTTGTGTGGAGTACTAAGACGTTAGGGATGGATTACACAACCCTTCTTGGGCTTAAAATGCTGTAATCTGTCACTTTTACTGCATAGTAATCGATTACCCAAGCATGGTAATCGATTACCATGCAACAGGGGACGAAATTTGGCTACTGTCTTCACTGGTAATCGATTACTGAGGCTTGGTAATCGATTACCATGTGAGGTAATCGATTACCCAAGCTTGGTAATCGATTACCAGAACAGAGGATGTGAAAAATTGGCTACTGCCTCATTTTTGACAGGTGGTAATCGATTACCACCCACTGGTAATCGATTACCACAGTGTAAATTTTGAAAATTTGAGTTTTTCAGGACTAAAAGAAAGGGGTTTAACTTGATGGGTAGAACTCCACATGGTACGTGGTTCGAAACCACGCGTAACTAATGTAAAGGGGTAGAACTTGGTAAGAAATGAACTTAGGTTGATGGGTTTAAATGAGTTGAATAAAAAGAAGGAGTAGTGGTGTTGTTAAGCTGTATGCTTCCGCGTTTTGCATTTACAATTATAGTGTTGTTTTAATTGATTACGGAAAAGGAATATGATAAAAGGAAAAAGTTTGCCCGTAAATTAATTAACCCAATTACTGTGATTGTAACTGCGCTTAATATCATAATCAATGTTGACAACACCGGTACGTAACGGGCTGTTACATTTTATGGTATCAGAGCAGTTTCTTTAGGGAACTCTGATGATTGTATAATTGAGGTGAGTGCTGTATAGTTGTACGTAGACACTTATTGACTGCTACACATGTGATTCCTTAGTTTGGGCCTGATCAACCCATTTCTTCGTGTTCAATGTGTGGTCAGTATAAGATGCCTTCGTGACAACCCTGGAGCACCAATGCCGGTCTTTAGGCTAAGATGGTGGGTGCAGTGTTGACTGCTCCACGAATGGATATGTTAGTAAGAAATTGTGATACTGTCATTGAGGATTTAGTGAGAATGAAATTGAGATCGGATGTGTAACCGTTTTGGGTAGAATACTACCATAACTGATTATGTGGTCTTATGGTAAGTAAGTGTGATTGAGTTGAGTTGATATTGGTATGATGATGTGGGTAAGTCTTCCCTAAATGTTTGGGGAGTTAGAAAGATTGAGTATATGTGGAATTAGTGTTGTAACTTTGACATGGTGGGGAATTGGAACCCCGATGAAATTGTGAAAATTTGAATATGAGTGTTATATGTAATGTTGGATACCTTAGGGTACAATGATAAGGTTATAAGACCCTTGATGAGGGCATACACTTGGATGACTTAAGATGCTTGGATGTAGAAATAGATTGAGATTTCCAAAGTTTGGATTGAGAATTGTGAGTAACTTAAAAGAACTATGGAAATGTTGTGTGGGATAATTCAATGTTTAAAATGGGACCTTGGTCCATGACGAATAATGCTGGTTAGGTGTAAGTGAAGATATCATATGTACAAAAGTAAAATATAAGAAGTTGAGGAAATTGCCATGTAAGGCATTGGATGAATTTGATTGAAAGTATGTGAGTCCATGAATTAAGGATAGTTGGACTTGACAAATGTGAGGTGAGAAAATATAACTGAGGGTGGTGTAGTAATGGTACCAATATGCTTCCATAATGTTGGGTAGCATTGAAATATTAAGGTTGCGGCCTAATTATATGTGGATAGTAATCCTGTGATGGCTAAGTGTTGGCATGTATCTATATATATATATATATGTATTGTTCAGGCCGGGGTGCCTAAATGTATATTTGCGTGGTTATGAGTTAGTAAACTCTTTGGTAAAAGAAAATTATTTTGGTAAAAGAGTAACGATGTAAGTGAAATTCCCTATGATGGGGAATGTTGGAAGAGATTGTCTCTTTGGAGTGTCATTGGATGCTCAGTTTGTTAGGGGATTCATGATGGAGTCCCGGTGTGCAAGTTATACCATGGCACACACGTTGTTAATAATGTGACAATTAATATTGTCCTGGGTTTCCCCTTGTGGATTGAATCCTAAGAGTTGTTGCTCTTGGAAGTCCCAGGCGAGCGCTGCTCGAAATTGGAATTTATCTGGTGGTCCTGATGCGCAGAATGCATGGACTGTTAAATGAGGGCACCCTTGGTGTCATAGTGAAATATTGAGAGTAAAGTGATGCTATGTTAAGGAAGTGGATTTTCCACAGTGTTGAGCATGGTTGCTATGAGTCATGATGGACAATGGATTAGGACTGTACCAAACATGGGTACTGTAGGAATTGAAAGTTTTGTGTCAAAATATGAAAAAGATGCCGAGATCATGTGAGGAGGATTATTCTATGGACTAAGACTAATGACTAGTCAAGTTAAATGAGTAGATTGTTGAGAAAAGAACCATATTGGAAAGTTATAGTGGATGGTGCAAAAGTAAGATATAATTAGTATACCACTATGTATCTATATAGAATTTGTTTGCCGTTATATACGGATTTGATGTGAATGTGTTATCTTTGTGTGGCTATCTCCGTATGGATTATGTTCCCGGAGATTATTATTATCTTGTACAAGTAAGATAGTGTGAGGTAGAACCTTGTGATAGTGGGACGGTTAGTACAGCCGTTGGCATGTTACCTCTTCTTGCGTGAATTATAAGGACAGATTCTCTGATTGGTGGGGCATTGCACCTGGGGCCCTTAGGACAGCAAGAGCTCGAGGGGTTAAACCTAAGGATGTTCTTACCCATTGCATTAGAGAATTGTATCTTGTGAGGAACGCAAGAGGTGAATTTGGATAACTGTAAGTGAACAGTAATATGCCTAATATGATGAAATGCGAGAGATGCCATGAGATGGTAGTTGGAATTATGAAATTAAGCACTCGAAGATGTGCATGAGTGTATACCAAGTGTGGTAGTATGAATTATGGTTTTACGGAAGTTGTGGAATGAATTAGTGGATTGTCACCCTATGTGAAGGGAATGGAAAATTGATTAGTACTGATGAATTGAGTCAAAGTCTTTTAGGAAGGCTTGTGATGGTGAAATGCTAAGCTAAGTTGGTGGCCTGAGTGGCCAAGGATTTTGATAAGTGATAAATGATGATATAGTCACGGAAGAAGGTGTGATGCTAGTTGTTAAATAGAAATGTATTTGGTAAAATGAGAGGTGGATATCCTTACCCTGGTGGTAGAGTTACTGATGGAGCAGTATAGATGCAAAATTATTGTGAGAGATGTGTTGAAAATACACGATGTTAATGTTGTTCTTGGCTAGGTATCAAGAGATACGATTGAGTGTGCTAGTGGTACTGTGAATAGTCTGAGAGACTTGTGTAACAACTGATATGAAAATTATGAAAGTAATGATAATGATGGATTTAGTTCCTTGTGGTATGATAAATAGGCTTGGAAAATCCCTATGTGATGGGACAGATATGAGAGAGAGACGATATGTGACATTGGAGGGATACATACTGGTTAAGTGAAATGATGATGAAGGAGAAATGTATAGAATGAAACACATGTGGAATTGATACATGAGTACGGAATTGTAATTAAAGAAAATTGTTAATGAAAATCTTAGGCATGCTGCCTTTAATGGGAGAAATCAGTGATGAATTATGTGTTAAGTTGTGGAGATGATTAGTTGAACTTGTAAGTATGATATAAGGTATGACAGTTAATGAATGAATTGATGGTTGAAAGCTTTGAAATGACTGATGTGAGGTATGAATTGTAATGTGTGGTCCATTGGGGACCAGATAAAGGTCTTGAGAAAAAGATTCGCCATTGTGTTTTGGTGAAGTTGGTGGACTTGTAAGGATAAATTGACTGTTGAGCACAAAGATGGTGCTTGTTAAAGATAAAGTGCTGAGGTGAAATTGTACGTTATAGGTTGAGAACATGAGAAAGAAAATTGTGTATATACGAGTTGTGGCTAAGTGCCAAGAATGGGGAATTGCCCCTCAGAAAATAAAAGTATAGTGAGCGTAAACTGGATGATTACTCGATGAGTTGCACTGAGAGGCTGTGAGATTCCATAGTAGTGTTTAATGTGGAATAAGAAATGTGAAAAAGATTGATGACAAGAGTTAATACTCCATAGAAATAAAAATCGGAAAAGGAAAATTGTGGCTGTAAGGTGTCAAAAGTAATAATTGCCTGTGTGGCACAGTTTGAACAGGATGTGGTATGATCCTATAGGCATAGTTATTTATATGTGAACTAGGTAGGAAAACCTGCCAAGAGAAATTATGGGCTATATGTGTGAGGTAGCCGGACTTGTGAAAAGAAATTGAAAAGAATTTGAAACGAAATTGAAAGAAATTGGCTTGGTAAAGCAGAGAAAGTGCACAACTGTGTGGTGCGCTCCGGTTGTTCACATGTGGTGTCACCGGTTGGTATTGAAATTGGGAAGGACTTGAAGTCTCCCATTGGGCCTTTGAAAGGCAAGGTCATTGTGAAATGGGGCTGAAAAGCCAAAAGATAGAAATGTAAACAATTATTTTGGTGTCCGCGCACTGGATGAAGCTTCTTGGGTACGGGGGACTGAGATTCTCTGGCTGTATCCCGAGTTAGCGTATGTGCATAGTTGATTTTGCGGACAAAATTCCTAAAAGGTGGGGTGAATATAACACCTCGGAAAATTAAATGTGAATTTATGTGATAAAATATGGGTTTAAAAGGGGAGGATTAGTGGAAATCCGTGAATTAGGGCCAGAATGGGCAAAAAGGGCAAAATGGTAATTTGCCAAAAACGTGAACCGAGGCATGAAAAATGGAGTTAGAGATTTAATATGACAAAAATAATGCTGGAAATGGAATCAGGACGGAAAATTGAGTGAGTAGGCAAAATTTTGAAAAAAATGATGAATAGTGACTTTTTAAGTGAAAGATACTGCGGTATGAGTGTACCGATAAGTGTGAAACTTTTATGAATATTTTGGAGAAATAAAAATATGTTAAGGACTGGAAAAATATGTAGATTAAGAATTTGTGATCATAATTTTTATCGGGATTAAAGTTAAAACGCGTGTGGGACCCGCGGGTGGTTTAAGTGACTTGAAAGTCACAAATGCACAGCATTCTCTCCCCTCCCCCTCTTCTTTTTCCCGTGGAGGTGCAGCCTCCATGACCAAAATGGCTCCAAATCCCTTTTCTTTGTAACTTGCTCATTTCTCAACCAAATCAAGTGATCTTTGGCTTGAAACTTGATGCAAACAACCTTCTAGATCCATTGGTAACACTTAGAAGCCATGAAACCACCTCCTTGGGGCGAAAATGGACAAAATCAGATTCGACCCACTTGGGTTTTTGGAGTTTTCTTGGAGTTTTGATCTTCTAATGGTTTAGTGAAGCCTTGGTGGTGATCATACAACACATTGTGAGTATATTTGTGGTATTTTTATGGTTGAATTCATAGATCTAGAAATTTGTGTTCAAACCTTTGATTTTAGATGTGTGATGATAGAGAGCTCAAATGGAAAAATGCTATTAGATGAAAAGGCCTTAGAATGATGCATGAAAGCTAGAAATGCTATGATAAATTTTGGTGAAAAAGTTGGATTTTAACTTAGGAAAATTTGTGAAGATTTCATGAAAATTGGTATGTGGTATAATTGGATAATTGAATGATGGACCATTGGAGTAGATTGATAATATGATTATATGATTAGTGTGTGTGTTAAAATGGAATTGAAAACCTTGTAGAATGAACCTTTGAGGAATTCGAACCATAGAGGGGTTTGGAGGAAAAATGATATAAAAATGATGTAGTGGAAGTTGAATGATTGAAAATGATGTTTAGTTGAGTGATGGTATAGTGTGGTAAAGTGGAATGAGAAGAAAGAATGTGTGATTCATGGTGTAATTGGTAAATTAACCTATAAAAGAGATTGAAGTAAAATGGTACGGAAAAATAGCCTTTGGCCTAGGTGATTTAAATGATGATTAATTGTGTAAATGAATGGTTTACATTGGAATTGCATTGATAATCATGTTGTGGATTATCTAGGTTGCCTCTTTTGGACGCTTTGGAAGCGGGTAAGCTTGGAGCTTACGTTTGGAGCATGGGCTCGGTGTTGAGGTAACCTTTGGAACTGGGGTTTAGCCCTTGTGTGCTCCACCACACCTAGTGGAAGGTTGTGGTTGGATTATGTGATTATGGCATTGTGTGATTGTGTGCTTGTATGCATATTGCTTGGATTTTTGTGAAAATTGTTTGGTCACTGGCCAGTTGACGTGTGTTGGTTTGGACATCCGCTGGGTTCATCCTACGGGAGAATGCCAGTTGGAATGCCATGGTGTTGACTCTGGGAGCGACATCAGGATGATCCAAGCGGGGGACGTCCGCCGGATAGGGCTCATGAGGAGTTCCGGTTGGGTATTGCCATGGAGTCTTCTCAACCATGGGAGAGGCGCCAGGACTGTCTCGGGAGTTATATGATGGAGTCCTTGAACATGAATCCATGAGTGGATGTTCTTGGGTTGTCTCCAGTTGGTGGGTGATATTGCATTGCTTGCATATTGTATGATGTTATATTTGCACATTGAGTGAGTCATGGGGTGGAGAAACCTCCAGGGCCCTTGGTTTACTGAGATATATTTATATATCTCACCCCGTGTTGTGGGGCATCATTTCAGGTTAGGTTGAGCCTGGAGCAAAAATGACAGATTACAGCATTTTAAGCCCAAGAAAGGTTGTGTAATCCATCCCTAACCCCTTGGTACTCCACACAACACTTAAACACATCCTAATGTAGGCTCTAGGCCCTTCCATCATGCAATTTCCTTAAAACATACATCATTTACAAAGTCCTCAAAGTAATGGCCATTTACATACAAATATGGACCATTTTTACAACATGAATACCAAGACTTCAAGTGCAATGAATGTGGCAATGGACAAGTCCCATGCTCACTCAAAATATACAATTATCCATGTCATGAATAATAAACAATAAACAAGACTTAGTATACCATCATGAACACTACAAAAAGCATGGCAATAACATCATGCAATATGTTCATGACCTAAGTCTCAAAATACTAATGTCATGCTATGTGCACTCCATAGACTCCTCCAAAATGTCATGAAAGCTCCATGCACCCTAAGCAATCCACAGTCCACTAAGTGGGCTTCTTGCCCGAAGCTCCTCCTGGCTCATAGTGACCTGAAATGTGGTCCCCCAAACACGGGGTGAGATATACGGATATATCTCAGTAAACCAATGGAGCTAGAGGCTCTCTCCACTCCATGGCTCACTCAAATGTATAAATATGACATCATGTAATATGCAAGCAATACAATATCACCAACCAACTGGAGACAACCCAAGAACATCCACGCATGGATTCATGTTCAAGGACTCCATCATATAACTCCCGAGACAATCCTAGAGCTTCTCCCATGGTTGAGAAAACTCCATGGCCAACCCAACCGGAACTCCTCAAGAGACCTATCCGGCGGATGTCCCCCGTTTGGCTCATCCTGGTGTCGCTCCCATGAGTCGACCCCATGGCATACCCAAATGGCACTTCGCCATCGAAATGATCCAGCGGATGTCCAAACCCAACACACGTCAACTGGCCAGTGACCAAACAATTTTCATAAAATCCAAGCAATATGCATACAAGCACACAATCACACAATGCCATAACCACAAAATCCAATTAAGTGTTGTTTTAATTGATTACGGAAAAGGAATATGATAAAAGGAAAAAAGTTTACCACAACCTTCCACTAGGTGTGGTGGAGCACACTAGGGATTAAACCCAAGTTCCAAGGGTTTACCTCAACAGTTAGCAAATCCGTTCCAAACGTATGCTCCAATTCAACTTTTCACAATCACGTCCGTGTGAGGCACCCTACAACAATCATCAAATCCAAATTACACCAAACCTCAATTTTCATGAAAATTCCTCAAATTTTCCTAAGTTAAAAACCTAACTTTTTCACCAAAAATCATCATAGCATTTCTAGCTTATAAGCATGATTCTAAGGCCTTTTCATCTAATAGCATTTTTCCATTTGGGCTCTCTATCATTACACATCTAAAATTAAAGGTTTAGAGCATAAATTCCTAGATCTACAAAATCAACCACAAAAATACCACAAGTATACTCACAATCAAGTGTATGCTCACCACCAAGGCTCCACTAAGCCAAAGGAAACCCAAAAGCTCCAAGAAACTCCAAGAACACAAGTGGGTCGGATCTGTTTTTGGCCAAAAACGCAGCCAAGAGATGGATTCAAGGCTTCTAAGTGTTACCAATGGATCTAGAAGGTTGTTTACAATAGATTTCAACACCGAAATCAAGCGGTTTGGTGAAGAAATGAAGAAATGGCAAGAATGTGAAGGAATGGTGTTTTTCTTTTCTTCACAGCAGAGGAGGGCGCGCATAAGAAGAAGAAAAGGAAGGGAAGGAAGGAGAAAAAGTGGTGGGGGCTAAGTGACTTCGGTCACACGGGTCCCACACGCGATCTAACTTTAATCCCGATAAAAATTACGATCATAAATTCTTAATCTACGTATTTTTCCAGTCCATGACATATTTTTATTTCTCCAAAATATTGATAAAAATTTCACTCCTATCGGTACACTCACACCACAGTATTTAACACTTAAAAATCACTATTCATCAATTTTTCCCAAATTTGCCTATTCACTCAATTTTCCGCCCTGATTCCATTTCCAGTATTATTTTTGTCATATGAAATCTCTAACTCAGTATTTATGCCTCAGAATACACGGCTGGTCAATTACCATTTTGCCCTTTTTGCCCATTTTGGCCATAATTCTTGGATTTTCACTAATCCACCAACTTTCATCTCACATTATAATATAAAAATTCACATTTAAATATATGAGGTGTTATATTAGTGTTGAGATAAACCCTTGGAACTGGGGTTTAATCCCTTGTGTGCTCCACCACACCTAGTGGAAGGTTGTGGTTGGATTTTGTGTTTATGGCATTGTGTGATTATGTGCTTGTATGCCATATTGCTTGAATTGTGTGAAAATTGTTTGGTCACTGGCCAGTTGACGTGTGCTGGTTTGGACATCCGCTGGATATTCCGTTGGGAATTTTAGTTGGGTTTTGCCGTGGGGTCGACTCTGGGAGCGACACCAGGATGATCCAAACGTGGGACTTCCGCTGGATAGGGCTCATGAGGAGTTCCAGTTGGGTTTTGCCATGGAGTCTTCTCAACCATGGGAGAGGCGCCAGGAATGTCTCGGGAGTTATATGATGGAGTCCTTGAACGTGAATCCAATTGTGGATGTTCTCGGTTTGTCTCCAGTTGTTGGTAATATTGTATGTCATGCATATTATATGATGTTATATTTGCACATTGAGTGAGCCATAAAGTGGAGAAAGCCTCTAGCTCCATTGGTTTACTGAGATATATTTGTATATCTCACCCCGTGTTTGGGGGACCACATTTCAGGGCATTATGAGCCGGGAGGAGCTTCGGGCAAGAAGCCCGCTTAGTGGACAGCGGATTGCATGCGGTGCATTGAGCTTGCATGACATTTTGGGAGGAGACCTTGGAGTGCACATAGCATGCCATTTAGTATTTTGAGACTTAGGTCATGAACATATTGCATGATGTGATTTCCATGCTTTTGTAGTGTTCATGATTACCTTCTAAGTCTTGTTTATTGCTTTTATTCATGCCATGGATAAATTGTATATTTTGAGTGAGCATGGGACTTGTCCATTGCCACATTCATTGCACTTGAGGCCTTGGCACCTTATGTTGTAAATGGTGCATTCTTGTTGTAAAATGGCCATAAACTTAAGGATTATGTAATTGATGTATTCTTGTATGAAAATGCATGATGGAAGGGCCTAGAGCCTACATTAGGGTATGTGTAAGTGTTGTGTGGAGTACTAAGATGTTAGGGATGGATTACACAACTCTTTTTGGACTGAAAATGCTGTAATCTGTCATTTTTACTGCATAGTAATCGATTACCCAAGCATGGTAATCGATTACCATGCAACAGGGGACGAAATAAATGCTATTGTCTGCCTGGTAATCGATTACCAGAGGCTTGGTAATCGATTACCAAGTGGAGTAATCGATTACCCAAGCTTGGTAATCGATTACCAGAGAACAGGGGATGAAAAATTGGCTACTGCCTCATTTTTGACTGGTGGTAATCGATTACCACCCACTGGTAATCGATTACCACAGTGTAAATTTCGAAAATTCAAGTTTTTCTAGACAAAAAGAAAGGGGCTTAACTTGGTGTGTAGAACTCCAAATGGTGCGCGGTTTGAAACCACGCATAACTAATGTAAAGGACTATAACATTGTAAGATGTGAGAGTAAGATGATGAGTTGAAATGAGTTGAATAAAAAGAAAGATTAGTGATGTTAGTAAACTGAATGATTCCGCGAATTGCATTTACAATTATAGTGTTGTTTTAATTGATTACGGAAAAGGTTATTGTTATGAAAAGGAATATGATAAAAGAAAAAAAAAGTTTCCCGTAATTTAATTAACCCAATTACTGTGATTGTAACTGCGCTTAATATCATAATCAATGTTAACAATACCGGTACGTAACGGGCTGTTACATTTTATGGTATCAGAGCAGTTTTGTGAGGGAAACTCTGATTGTGTATGTTTGTATCTTGTGTGCCATAGCTATCTGTGAACTATTTATGATTAATGTATATGTGATTCCTCAGTGTGGGTCTGATCAACTCATTCCTTTGTGTTACATGTACAGATATCATGAGTAGGGCGCGTGGTCGCCGTGGGGCACGTGGTGCAGGTCCTTTGCCACCGGATCCGGTCACTGCAGTCCTGAATGCTCTGCAGGTGGAGACGGCTGCAAATAGAAATATGACTGAAAACCTGATGAAGACTAATCAGGATATGATGCAGGCCTTTATGGCTGAAATGAGGGCTGATAGAAACCGTCCTAGGAGGGATAATTCACCTCCACACACGGCTACGGTGACTCCTACACCGACGCCATCTGTTACTCCTCAACAAGGGGAGAGTGGGGCTAGTCACCACACTGGTGAGGCTAGTCATCATACCACTGACCCTAGCTATGTTCCTGATCCGTCATCTGTTGCCCAATCCACTGGGGCTGCGGGACAGGTAGTTGATAATGCTGATGATGAGCGTAGGCTCATATCCTTTAGGAAAAATAAGCCACCCGCTTTTCTGGGGTCAAGGGACCCAAAGGAGGTTACTGCTTGGTTAAGGGGATGGATAAGATTTTCCAAGTGATGAGATGCCAAGATCCGCAGAAGTTATTGTATTCTGTTTATATGCTGGAGGGTGATGCCCAGGAGTGGTGGGACAATGTGTCTCGCCCATATGCTATTCAGGGTGAGATTATTTCTTGGACTATGTTTGAAGGTTTATTTCATGAAGAGTATTTTCCCCGTGATGTTCGGGAGGCAAAGCAAGGTGAGTTTGATAGCCTTGTGTAGGGAGTCATGACTGTGGATGCCTATGTGGCCAAATTTAATGAACTTGTCAAGTTTGCAAATTATGGAGGTACTCTACCTACTCCTGAGTTTTTGTCAGCTAAGTTCCAAAGAGGGCTGAATGAAAAGATTGCAAAAAGAATGTCTAATACTGCGGTGAGAAACTTTGCTGACTTAGTGACCCAATGCAAGAGGGTCGAGACTGTTTATGGTAGGTATCCAAAATCTGATACGGTAAAAGAGCAAGAGATTAAGAGGACACCTGGTCCTTCCGGAAATACTAATAGAGGGGGCTTCAATAATAATAGGGGCAGGGGGTTGCATGTAAGGCAGCCTCCTGGTCAGTTCAAGAGGGGTGGAACCCCTGGTGGTGGTGGTGGTGCGGACAGATATTTTACCCCACAATGTGGGAAGTGCAAGAAATACCACAAAGGTGTATGTGGTGCTGGTCCGTTGGCTTGTTTTAAATGTGGTCAGAATGGCCACTTTGCTAGAAATTGTCCATCTTCTTCGGGGCAGGCTGCGAATCTGCAGGCCTTGCCGACCGCGACTACTACTGCTACTCCTACTGCTGCTGTTCCTACTGTTGGACGGGTATATACTACAAATGCTCAACATACTGAAAAGGCTCCGAATTTGGTAAAAGGTATAATTTTCCTCTCTAATGTTGATTTGTCTGTGTTGTTTGATTCGGGAGCAACACATTGGTTACACCATTGATTTAATCATCTTACCCCTGGCCTCTGCCAATTTGATATTGGGGATGGATTGGTTGTCTCGGAACTGCGCAATGATTGATTGCTGCGGAAAGAGGTTGTTACTATCTAACGAGAGGCTGTCTGTTTGTCCGTCTTTGTATTTGTCTGTTAGTCAAACTTTGAAAGCCTTGAAGGCTGGAGATCTGGGTTATGTCCTTTTGGGCGGATTGGTGGGTGACAAAAAGGAGGAGATTTCTTCTATTCCGGTTGTTAATGAGTTTAGAGATATTCCCTGATGAGAATGCCGAATTCCGCCTGAGAGAGATTGAATTCTCGATTGACCTATTGCCTGGTGTGGGGCCGATCTCAGCTAGCTAGCCGTACCGGATGTCGCCACTTGAGTTGGCCGAGTTCGAAGCAACACATTGAAGAATTATTGCGAAGAATTTTCTAGAGGCCGAGTGTGTTCTTGGTGGGGAGCACCGGTGATATTTGTGAAGAAAAAGGA